>JAODUO010000666.1:212500-247737 GCA_025642075.2 Ridgeia piscesae | reverse complement strand
CACCCCTAATAGTAAACAATGAAGTTCACGAGTTGTTTATTTATATGTTTATACATACATATTTTTATTGTGTATACGGGTTGTACAATATGCATTGCTGGTCTCTTGTTACTTATTAGCCGTTGTTTTGTCGTTACGTTTTAACAGAAATAACTGACTCTCCACTTCACTCTTAACAGGAATGACTCTTGTTCTGACTCTCCACTCTTAACACACTTTAACTCTCCATTCCCAGAAAAAAAATGGAAAAATTGTGTGTAACAGACTAATAAATTATTTGGAGAAGTATAACATGCTATATAAACATAAATAAGGATTCCGCTCTAAACATTCCACTATACACCCAATATTCCATTTACTCAAAGGCAAGGATATTCTGCTGTATAAATTACGTCATTATGGAATTGCGCACAGTACGTCTTCCGATTGACGCTCCGTACGTCCGTCCGTCCGTCCGTCCGTCCGTCCGTCCGTCCGTCCGTCCGTCCGTCCGTCCGTCCGTCCATCGTCCGTCCGTCCGTCCGTCCGTCCGTCCGTCCGTCCGTCCGTCCGTCCGTCCGTCCGTCCGTCCGTCCGTCCGTCCGTCCGTCCGTCCGTCCGTCCGTCCGTCCGTCCGTCCGTCCGTCCGTCCGTCCGTCCGTCCGTCCGTCGTCCGTCCGTCCGTCCGTCCGTCCGTCCGTCCGTCGTCGTCCGTCCGTCCGTCTCGTCCGTCCGTCCGTCCGTCCGTCGTCCGTCCGTCCGTCTCGTCCGTCCGTCCGTCCGTCCGTCCGTCCGTCCGTCCGTCCGTCCGTCCGTCTCGTCCGTCCGTCCGTCCGTTCCGTCCGTCCGTCCGTCTCGTCCGTCCGTCCGTCCGTCTCGTCCGTCCGTCCGTCCTCCGTCCGTCGTCCGTCCGTCCGTCCGTCCGTCCGTCCGTCCGTCCGTCGTCGTCCTGTCCGTCCGTCCGTCCGTCCGTCCGTCTCCGTCCGTCCGTCCGTCCGTCCGTCCGTCCGTCCGTCCGTCCGTCCGTCCGTCCGTCCGTCCGTCCGTCCGTCCGTCCGTCCGTCCGTCCGTCCGTCCGTCCGTCCGTCCGTCCGTCCGTCCGTCCGTCTCCGTCCGTCCGTCTCTCTACCATATTCCCTGCGTCCCTTCTTTCAGGTTACTCTCCCTTCCTTTTCCCTCCTTTCTTTTTCCCTTCCCGTTCCCTCGACCTCGTTCTTTTTGCTTTTTTCCTCCCTCCTTCCATCGTTCTCTCTCCCTTCCTCCCTCCCTCTCTAGCCGTCTCCCTTCCTCGCTTCCTCCCTCGCTTCCTCCTTCGCTTCCTCCCTCCCTCCCTCCTTCCATCATTCTCTCTCCCTTCCTCCCTCCCTCCCTCCCTCTCTAGCCGTCTCCCTTCCTCGCTTCCTCCCTCGCTTCCTCCCTCGCTTCCTCCCTCTCTTCCTCCCCTCTCTTTCTCTCACCGTCTCTCTCTCTCTCTCTCTCTCTCTCTCTCTCTCTCTCTTTCTCCCACCGTCTCTCTCTCTCTTTCTCCCACCGTCTCTCTCTCTCTCTCTCTCTCTCTCTCTCTCTCTCTCTCTCTCTCTCTCTCTCTCTCTCTCTCTCTCTCTCTCTCTCTCTCTCTCTCTCTCTCTCTCTCTCTCTCTCTCTCTCTCTCTCTCTCTCTCTCTCTCTCTCTCTCTCTCTCTCTCTCTCTCTCTCTCTCTCTCTCTCTCTCTCTCTCTCTCTCTCTCTCTCTCTCTCTCTCTCTCTCTCTCTCTCTCTCTCTCTCTCTCTCTCTCTCTCTCTCTCTCTCTCTCTCTCTCTCTCTCTCTCTCTCTCTCTCTCTCTCTCTCTCTCTCTCTCTCTCTCTCTCTCTCTCTCTCTCTCTCTCTCTCTCTCTCTCTCTCAGCACCAGTGGTGGGCAGCGACGAACTCGTAACGAAGCCCATTTTCAACAATGAGGCACAGAGCGAGATTCCTTTTCTGTTCGGTAGTATTAGGGTTATGGTTAGGACACATGATACATAAACATGTTCAACTACAATCATCACCACTGTCCGTCGTTGGAGCACCTGCCCGTAGTTGTGTGGTGTTCCGTGACCTTGTTGTCTGTAGTCTAGGCCTGCCATGACAGCATTGCCACGAATTTCCATGTTCAATTTAGAACAAGTTAATTTCAGTACATGTTGGAGAAACTGTGTTCAAACTGTTACCACTGAATTGCATTTAAATCGTGTTCCCCAACTGATACAAGTCAACGGCAAAACACATCTGCTTCCAAGCACTCTCACGTCGTAACCTCGATTCCAAGAGCTTGTACTAGTGGTGCCACACAACGGATCCTGGGTAATCATTATTTGGGGCGCCCCATTACTTGTTTGCTAGTGATCGTTCGCTGTTGTTTTGCCTCCAGGCTCAAGGCATATAATATGAGGTCAGTTGCGTATATGACAATTCGCTCGCGTGTAGCTGTGCTAATTACACTGCTTGTGTTTATTTTATTTTATCCGTACTTCCTCAGGCCCTGACAGTTTGATTCATTAATGAATCGGTATAGCTGCAGGGGCGATAATTAGGCATGAGCATGGCATTGCTGCCTGAAACTAACCCGGGGTGTGTCTAAAAGCCCGAGTTTTCGAGAACATGACGTCAACCGCAAACATGTGTACCGCTATGTCCTATATTTAGCACTCACATGGCGCTGTGTAGGCCCACAGTGGGATATAGTTCCCAAGTGCACATGTCATTAAAGAATGTGTGTGTATGTCACAAGCTTATTGAAGTAAGCAAGAAGTAAGACTTCTGCATTATACACGATATACATAGTGGTCACATTGTACTGTGCGGCCATTTCCCGTGTGTCACTGGTCACGAAAACTCGGGCTTTTAGCATTTTCTAGTAGGAATTCGTGACCATTTATCTAGAGCGTAGAGCATGCATATGGATCAATATAAATGCATGATATTAATTTTCCCACCACTATAGTTTGTAGACAACTAGACACCCTCGACCAACAACCAGCGACAGAGCTGTGCGTCGTTACGAAATTATAAACATGCAATGTATTACACTTTCTTAAATTGGAGAAAACGTTTAAAGCCCAACCAATCAAGATGGTTTGTCTAGTGAATGGATAGATTGAATGAGATATATTAAACAATATAATATTATACGTTCACACCTTCCAAACGGACACAAATCATATATATCCAATAAGAAAAGGACTAATGCGAAACAATTACATTACCACGCATTCTACCCTTTTCATTAGTATATATTGCATTAATAAATCGGTTGCACAGTTATAATTCCAAAAATAAAACAACCTAAAACTAGATTCCTAGAAGAAGACTATAAAAACATAATCCAGGTTCAATGCTCAAAACTTGGTGAATCATGAATAGGCAAGGTATAAGAATGATGCGGCGGTTCATCATTTTTTTAATTGTATTGCAGGTTCAATACATTCAATGGTAACACTTGGGGATTTATCAATAGGCAAGAAATAAGAACGAAATCAAGACTGATCGTCACAGCTTCTTTATTGCATATTTTTGCAACATGATACATATGCTGTACCATCATATCACTTCATTATATTGGTGAGCATCACTCCCTGTACGGGCTAAGATCACTGGCTGTAACATTATAAGCCGAGATCACCGACGCACAGGCCGAGATCACTAGCCGAGTTCACCGAAACAGGCCGAGATCGCAAAAGGCTGAGATCACCGTGTAGCCACTAACCACTGGAGGCTGGACGGGACTGGAGAATACCAGACATTCGCCTAAGATAAAGTCAACGTCGACATTACCATCGTCCACAATAGCCCATACTCACTATTGAAAGTGCCATTACGATTATTTAGTCATTTACTAACACATTTCTGGCAAGAAATTGCTTCCTTTGTTTCCATTCCATAACCCGTTCACGGCGCGCTTATCAGATTATAGTCATGCGCTGCATGCAAATATAGAACTACACATACATGGATGATATCATGTTCTCGAAAACTCAGGCTTTTAGCCTTTCCCACCTAACCCTGACCCTAACATAATCCGGACCCTAACACAAACCCCTATTGTATAATAATAGACTGGTCTAGATAAGCTGTACGCCCCAAAGCGTTCATTGCCACGTGTATTTGTTGCAATGAAAAGCAATTGACAGCCAAAATTTCACAACAAATATGTAATATACGACAGAAAGTCACACCGATTCGCATCTGTGACAGCCATTTTGTAACATAAGCTTGAATTGATGGACCTTGTTGCCAGGCGAAATTAAGAGGGATCTTGCATCGTTTATCAAATTTTTCATTGCTTTATGCTTCAGCCTAGATGGTCATGGACATGATTAATGATGTAGTTGAATTGAAACGTCTCCATGCAGAAACAGACGAGTGGATTGATAAAACCCTCGCCACACTTGGATGGAGTAGAGATAATCTATGCAAGGTACTGTTTGCATTTGTTTTAAAAAAGTAATTTAAAGTACCAAGGTCAAAAAGGGAAATTATGACTATGAGTTTCTGGTTGTTTCTGTATTTTGGTCCAAAACCAGCCAGATGAACATAATTTATGATGTTTACGTGTCTTCTGTTATTATAAGCAATTACCATAATAAAAACCATCAAACATACACGAACATGTGCACCACTGCATGTTTTTTCATGTTGTTAAAGTGAACATCCATTTTAGAAATGTTCCTGTTTATTATTCATTGTCTCATTTACCTTTTTACAACCGCACTTTAAAATGTTTGTTGTTCGGTTACCAATATTATTTACAGAACAGGACTGTAACCGACTGTTTGTTGACTTTCTTGAATGCACAGATTGCACATATTGAAATAACATGTAACAATGATTTATATTATGTACGTAGGCCGTACATGTATCAAAGTAGTGTTGATTGCCAATGTTATGTCCACCACGTGACAAGGATGACCAGGAGAAGAAGCCCTGCAGCGTTGACGCAGGACACATCATTCCTGAGAGGACACGTGACAAGCACGAGAGCTACTGCTCTCAGATACACCGTGGCTACTCGAGGGAAGAATTGGTCAGTATATACACTGTATAATATTACAGATGACGCATGCAAGATATCTACAACATCCAATCTATCGGACTACTCAGACTGTTTTATACCTGGCAGATCTGTTCATTTGAACATCATCTTGACCTTTTGGGAAAGCATTCAGCAATGCTGGAATTACTGCACTTGAATCTTTGTTCATTATTACTATCCCTAGCAGGTATTCTATTTAACTCAGTTATATTATGCCATAAGCCAGAACCTAAAATTTGGCCAGCGGGTACATTTTAGGAACAAATACTCTTGGTGATTTTGGATATGTTTACTTACATCCCTAGAAATGAAAAAAAGGATTTTCACGCCAAATTTGTTTTAGTGTCCTCTGAACTCTCTATATGCCATTAAATTGCCACTGTAATTGAAACCTGCTAGTCATAAATAGACAGATAGTTAGGATAGGTTGCCTAATTCAGTGCTAAGACACATAACACTTATGAACCATTCTATTCCAGTAGTATTTATCACTGCATGTACCACCATTACCACGTGATGATGAGGAAGACTTTCATGTGTGTCTTGTCTGCAGGATGCTGACCAGAGCTCCAGGTTCTTCTATGAGAAGGCAACTACAGTAGTTCCTGTCATACTTGGTAAGTAATACACCATTAATGTAGAGGTCAAACAACCTGTAAAGCTAAAAGGTCACCTAGTGTGTACTTGGTGTTCTTTCATCAGGAATCATTCTCTCAAACACTAATATATTGCGGGCTTTGTTGGTCTTGATTGTGGAAACCAGGTTGAAAAACAATGTTGGTTGTAAGAATACCGTCAGCATATTTATTTTAGAATTAATATATAACTGATGCCTCAGCAAGAATTACACCATTAATTATATAATTATTAATTAACATTCCAGTTCACAATGCCTGAGTTATTTTAATCAATGAAGCTGTTGCATATTTATATTCATATTGTGAGAAAAGAGCATTAATATCATAAGAAATTATGCTATATACTGACTATATATATCCTAGCGCTTTAATCACAATTTATCATTAAGCGCTATGTGTGTACATAGCAAAGTAACACACTAATCATTAACAACTTGTTACTAGGCATGTGTGACATTGTCTCTTTGGCAGATGATGCTACACTCAGGAGGCTTCTCTCCTCCTGCTGCTCTTCGGGAAAAGGCAAGTCACAGACAACTTAATCGACAGATATAATTAAAAATCTGCTCCAATAATTTATTTTAGACACATGTAATATAAAATTCCTCTGACAACTTGATGGTACAGAGACAGACATTCTCTTAATACAATTGTTTTCTAATGTTTTATGCTAATCACATGACACTGGCTGCAACAAAATGGTTTCTGAAGGCACTGTATGGATTCTACAGTCTGATTGCCAATTACTAAATAAGCCATGTTTTAACTTGATACTGCTCAGTGTACAGAATTTGTCAAATTATCTACATGTCCAGGAGTCGTAGAAGCAAAAGTTCACTTACTCATACAACAATTCACATGTCCCATAAACAACTACATTTCAGAACGTACCTCTCTTATGCGGTTCTGGTTGTCTTGGCTATAAACAGCTAAGTTGGCCAACAAGTAGTAGCAATTTCACTTGTCTGATGGCAAGTCCAGTTGTCCCTAGGTAATCGACAAACATAATCCTGTGTCCTGTTTATATCCAAAGGTAAGATGCAGAGGCCCTTAATATATACACACACACACACACACACACACACACACACACACACACACACACACACACACACACACACACACACACACACACACACACACACACACACACACACACACACACACACACACACACACACACACACACACACACACACACACACAGTATACCTAAGTACTGCACACACACAGACACACACACACACACACACACAATATTATATAGAATCATCTCATTTTGGCATGGAGGATCACGTTGACATTTCTCGGTCCTGTAGACTGGTCCACCTGTCCTTTGCCATTGACGTCTGAGAGATACCTGAGTGAGTTGAGTGCTGAGGAACGTTGCGCTGTCTATGACTATTGCGTTGCGACAGGGAAGGCCACCAACAAAATGATCTCCTTCCCGAAAGAACAACTCATGTTGCTCGAAGACCAGGAAGACAAAACAGGTTTGAAGCAGCCACATAACTATTATTGGTGTTATCTGAGAGGTACATTACATTTCAGGCTGTCAAGCTATAGCATCAGTGCTCATAGTTACATTATTTAATTGTTAGTAAATTAATTAACCAGTCCAAGAAAACAAAAACTAATGAAAATAGGTGATAATTCAAATACTCCAATACAGCTGTACTGTGATACCGAATTATCCATAATGTGATGACCACAATTAAGAAGTTATGATGCAATTAGGCAATTTTAGCCTGATTATGTTAACATTTTATTTATGTATTTTTATTGAACACTGTAAACACATTGTCATATGGACAGTAAAGTAAAGTTGTATTTTATTCAATAATAGGTATCTTGATTTGATATTCTGAGGATATCTCCTACTTATCTGCAGACGTCAACATCGGGCTGCTTTTTCTACAGATGATCAAAACAAAGACATCCCAGAACATCTGCAGCAGCTGATGCAGGAACGCGACTTGAAGAGAAAGCGACAGAAATACAGGGCCAAGAATGTACATATCACACAGAAGTCTCACACGGAGGTAATGATTGCTTGATCAAATGTCAGTCATTAAAGTATGCCTCTCGAAGCATGCCTCAAGTCATCATTAGGAGGTGTGTTTGTCTGTTTCTGTTTCTGACTCAACATCTTGAAGGATAGTGTTGGCAAATGAGTTAATATCTTTTGAGAAACACACACATAACTTTCTAAAATCATATACATGTTTTATTTTAAAATTGCTTTTAATGCATAGTTTTTCCTTTCACCCTTTTAATTTTATTTATGTTTAAATAGCTCAACTGGCATGTCATTTTAATTATTTATTTATTAATAGTTTACTAGTTCTAGCATATATTTTTTATTAATTATTACAAATATTTTATTTAACTACTTTAATTAACTACAGTGTATATTATTATGTATTTATTTCAAGCTTGTTTTGAAACCGGATGTTTACTTTATCATTTGAATCTGTTGCGCAATGGAAACTTTAAAAATGCAAACATTGTTATGAGCTTAATTACTATGATAAAGTAACTACCCTGGTAAACACAAATTGGCAGACAGCATACCATCAACATAATTATTATATTTTATGAATTTGGTGTTAAATAAAACTGTAATCCTGGGAATAGATACACTCCTTTTATGGTTGAAAATAAAAAGTGCTCTATTTTTAAATATCAGATTCACAAGATAAAATTCAAATGTGTTCTATTAACCCATTTTATCCTGAAGCTAGTGCAGACGAGTTGCAGCCAGTTCCTGATCATTTCCTCAAACCAATCTGTCAGCATAAAAAAATGACAGGCCTTCATTTAAAATGGACATAACTTTATTATTTCTCAATCAATTTTTAAATGTGATATACCTTTAGAAAGTAGATAAAATAAACTATACAGTCGCATCGATAAACTCATAGTTTTATCATATATATTAATTGTGGCATATGGCAAAATATGTCTAATAAATTCAAACCTATGTTGAGGTTTGTCACATTACTTTTCACCCAACATTTTCACCATGAAGGAAGCAACATGTCAATGAGCAAGTTGAGTTTATTTTATGCATTAATCTCTGCTGAAAATAAAGGTATACAAATTGTCCACACATCTTGGATAATAATCTCATAATGTAAAATTGTTTGTAATACCCCCACGTCAGTCGACTGAATCGCCAACGTGTGGCGCCGCTGAGCGGAATTATGCAAATTTTTGAAATATTTTCTGTCAACGATATATAATTCTGTGGCTCATTTCTTATAACTAATAAAGAAGTACTATAAAGTAACAACTTTGTTCAACATTTCAACATCACTTTATTTATGAAGTAGTTATCATCGTTGGAAATATTCTTAACTTTGTTTGGCGCCAAAAATACGGCGTGGAGCGAGGTGGGCGGAAATGGATGCCGTTGTCGGTTGACCCACTTCGATGGCTTCAAAGTATGTCTTCACGGACAAATGTCGCATCAAATACCATAACCGTCCATCTTATATCGTCTATCCACTTGTCTGCCTTCTTGTCATCACCAGTATGAAGTAAATTAGCGGAGTTATCCTTCAAAATACGTCAACATTTAACGATCTTTGCGACTCAACGCCATCTTTGATTTCACTTTAGCTTGGGGGTACCCGCTTTGAACTGCAAATACCCACAGAACGGCGTTGATTGGTTGAAAAATATGAGTTTCCTAGTGATCCCGATATACTGACGTCATTCGGTGTTAACCAGCCAATGGGATTCCAAAACGTCAGAGTGCAGGGAAGCCGTGTCAAGTGCAAACTACGACTAGAATCGTATTCCGGATAAAATGGGTTTAAGGAATTAAAAGTAAGGCATTAATTAAAATTTCTTTTAATTGGCATTATATATAACATTTGACAACATTTAAAAAATACATAAACATACATATGTACCCTGGGGTAGTGTAAATTTGATTTTTAAACCTATCTGCTTAGCGATTCCTGCACAAATGTGAGATTTAATGAACTAGATGATCATGTGGTATCGTGGCTTAATTGTTGACATAGCTGACATCATGACTATAGCTTTTCATGCAAGAGACATGAAGTTCACATGATGTGTCTCACTGTGCTTAAGATCATTAGGGAGGTGCTGGCCAACCAGATGGAGCTGTTACATCGCAGGTGGAGTGATGAGGAGAGAGCAAAGAGGAAAAGTGATGAAAAAGAGGAACAAATTAACTCAGAGAAAGATATGGAGCAATCACGGAAAAGGTACTGCATCTTCACATGCCACATGCCAGTGTTTTATAAGACATTTCATATGAGCAATCTAAGGCCTACTTTTTAGTCCTTTGGGCCAAAGTTCCAATGGACTTTTAGCATCACTTTGTGTCCACCGTCTGCTGTTACCTACCATTTCTCAGAAACCGTTTGTAACTTTTCTCTAATTTTGCATAAGCTTATCTTAGGGTATGTGGGTAGTATACAAGACATTTTTATTTTTAGATTCATTGAACTTCCTGCAAATGTTTAAGACTGGCTGATGTTGTGTAATGGACAATGACCTCATTGAAAGCGTGAAAGTGGAATCAGAAACTGTAATGAAACATGCATTTCCCTGTTTTACTCTTGTTTTGATGTAACACCAGCGACTTATGTTAGAAAATGTAAACTGACTGTCTACCAACATGGGCTTAGAATAGGCTTTATAGCCAGTAATTAGACTGATTTCACCGATAATATTATTTACTTTTGAAGTTACAAAACAGCAATTTTACTCATCCAAAAAGGCAGGAGGCAGTGTTCCTCACCTGAATGTGGAAATGTTTAGACATTGTTTACATGTTGTCTTCAGTTGGTCGCACCGATCACTGGACAGGCGGCGCCACCGCAGCAGGGACAGAAGTGGAGGAGATGACAACTCTTCAAGGAAGCGCCGCCATCGAAGCACAAGTCGCGAGGATTCTCCAGACAGACACCGCTCAGACAGACACAGACACAAACACCACAAACACAAGCACCACAGACACAGTCGTCGCCATGGTGACCGTGACCATGACGACAGCAGACATGACACCCGTAAAGATGACAACCGTGACAATCGTGATCATGACAACAATTCGAGTCACAAACCTGACGGGTCCACTGGGGCGACCGATGAAGAAAACAGTTTAAAAATGAACAAGAAGGAAGATTTGTTGGCAGCAGTTAAGAAAGAAGACGACGTAGAAAAAGACAGTGGCTGAAGTGAAACATGTCACATGAACTATGAAATGACTGTTTTGTTTCTTACTAAGTCCATTTTGTGGAATTGTCTGAACTACCTCAAATTCAATCTTCCATTGTTAAGGCCTTTGAGAGGCAAAATGATATTTTCATGAAAAGTTACTAAACCAATCTTACAGCTGTGCTGTGTTTTGACCCAGCAGACATGAACCTTTATGCTGAGTGATGTGTTTCTAACAGAATTATTAACTTGTTCAGATGTTTTCATGCTGTATAAATAAATGCTTATATTGTAGTGACGAATCTTTGCTTGTATGTGTGAGCTCTTGTTTAGTTGTTCCTATTCTATATTTCATGTTTGATCTAATTTTAAAAGACCACCCAGTGATATAAAATATTGCATCTCTTAGCCACACCCAATAAGTACAGTTTGTACCCGCTAGATGGCACCGCCTTACCTTACATTTCTGCTTCAACCTACGGAACTAATTCATAACAGATAACACTATACTATAACATAGTGGGTCTTCCTTTCGATAAATTGCCATTGTTGAAAGTACCCTTTAGGGAATTTTCCCCTTGTTGGAACATTCCAAATAGTTGGAAACGCTATACAAAATCTACGTGAAACATTTTAAGATATGTTGTGATAAAGCAGGGTGGGTGATGGTTAGCTGGGACCAGTGACAGGTTTTAGGGTCATTGCTCCCACACTTTGAAGTATAAACCGCCCTGAAGTTTTTGCTGTTGTCTCGTTGTCTCGTCGATTCTATTTTCATTGGCAGTCAGATTATCTCATTCATTACAAATAAATTCATCTTGTGCCCCCCCACACACACACACGCACGCAGATATACCTCACACACACGCGCACACACACACACACACACATATATATATATATATATATATATATATATACTTGCACGTGACGCACATGAACACATCGCAAATTCCCAAACACGCATGACACACACCACATACGCACACAGACACATACAAACAGGCGTTATACACACGCACGCATGCAGATAATTATACACACACATACGTAAAGATACGTCACATACATGTAGAGATCGAGATACGTCGTAGAAACGCATCCACACGCGCGCACAAGCGCCCATCTAACAAATACCACAAACCGGTGTCAATTAAAAACGAGCCCAGGTTCACTTCTACCATTACAGTCGTTCTCTCGTATGGCTGTCGTACCCTACATGTGACGTCAGCCACCCAAACACCTGCTCCAGAACCCTGCACTGGTTCACCGGCTGTCGTAACCATCTGTCTTGAAACACGGTTACCGTGATCCATCTAAAATGCTCACGCAACGCAGTACCATGTTTTATGTCATTGAATATTATCCAATACTTTTTGCTACCAGCTAATATTTGGGAGTTGATTCGGTGGGAGAGGGATACGGGTTAGAGCTGGGGAGTTGAACGAGCGAATGAACCAGGTGAACCTTCCCATCCTACTGAACGGCCACCCGGATGATAAATGGACCATAACGTAATGTGGATTATTGATAATGCATCATTTGCTTTGATCTGTATGCAGCTCGCTTTTCTGAGAGATGTGTCAGTGTAATGTGTAAACATAACCTCGCCGTTGTTACATACATATATATATATATATATATATGTATATATGTATATATACATGCGATATAGTCGGACCATTGACTTATAATCATATGTGAGAATGCGTGAATACTTTAATTTAGTGGATTTTATGGATGTTTGTTTATACATTAATGGTAATTTGGATCCTTTAAGATCTAATTCGTCCATTTTTTAAATTTGTAGTTTTAAAATCATTTTTTTGCTCCCCTCAATATTATTTCTGGCGTCTAACTGTGTGTGCGTGCGTGCGCGTGCGCGTGTGCGTGCGTGCGTATGTTTGCAGTTGCGGTTTCTCGAGCACCGGTTCTCTCTTGCGACACCCGAACACCGACAGCCACAACAACCGCTGTGTCGGTCCACAGACATCGTGTCCTGTTGCGTGAGCCGTGAGTTGACGACCATGACAACTCTGTCCTCTCGCTCAGCGTACCCCGTCCTTACTGTTGCGTGAGCCGTGAGTTGACGACCATGACAACTCTGTCCTCTCGCTCAACGTACCCCGTCCTTACTGTTGCGTGAGCCGTGAGTTGACGACCATGACAACTCTGTCCTCTCGCTCAGCGTACCCCGTCCTTACTGTTGCGTGAGCCGTGAGTTGACGACCATGACAACTCTGTCCTCTCGCTCAACGTACCCCGTCCTTACTGTTGCGTGAGCCGTGAGTTGACGACCATGACAACTCTGTCCTCTCGCTCAGCGTACCCCGTCCTTACTGTTGCGTGAGCCGTGAGTTGACGACCATGACAACTCTGTCCTCTCGCTCAACGTACCCCGTCCTTACTGTTGCGTGAGCCGTGAGTTGACGACCATGACAACTCTGTCCTCTCGCTCAGCGTACCCCGTCCTTACTGTTGCGTGAGCCGTGAGTTGACGACCATGACAACTCTGTCCTCTCGCTCAACGTACCCCGTCCTTACTGTTGCGTGAGCCGTGAGTTGACGACCATGACAACTCTGTCCTCTCGCTCAGCGTACCCCGTCCTTACTGTTGCGTGAGCCGTGAGTTGACGACCATGACAACTCTGTCCTCTCGCTCAACGTACCCCGTCCTTACTGTTGCGTGAGCCGTGAGTTGACGACCATGACAACTCTGTCCTCTCGCTCAGCGTACCCCGTCCTTACTGTTGCGTGAGCCGTGAGTTGACGACCATGACAACTCTGTCCTCTCGCTCAGCGTACCCCGTCCTTACTGTTGCGTGAGCCGTGAGTTGACGACCATGACAACTCTGTCCTCTCGCTCAGCGTACCCCGTCCTTACTGTTGCGTGAGCCGTGAGTTGACGACCATGACAACTCTGTCCTCTCGCTCAACGTACCCCGTCCTTACTGTTGCGTGAGCCGTGAGTTGACGACCATGACAACTCTGTCCTCTCGCTCAGCGTACCCCGTCCTTACTGTTGCGTGAGCCGTGAGTTGACGACCATGACAACTCTGTCCTCTCGCTCAACGTACCCCGTCCTTACTGTTGCGTGAGCCGTGAGTTGACGACCATGACAACTCTGTCCTCTCGCTCAGCGTACCCCGTCCTTACTGTTGCGTGAGCCGTGAGTTGACGACCATGACAACTCTGTCCTCTCGCTCAACGTACCCCGTCCTTACTGTTGCGTGAGCCGTGAGTTGACGACCATGACAACTCTGTCCTCTCGCTCAACGTACCCCGTCCTTACTGTTGCGTGAGCCGTGAGTTGACGACCATGACAACTCTGTCCTCTCGCTCAGCGTACCCCGTCCTTACTGTTGCGTGAGCCGTGAGTTGACGACCATGACAACTCTGTCCTCTCGCTCAACGTACCCCGTCCTTACTGTTGCGTGAGCCGTGAGTTGACGACCATGACAACTCTGTCCTCTCGCTCAGCGTACCCCGTCCTTACTGTTGCGTGAGCCGTGAGTTGACGACCATGACAACTCTGTCCTCTCGCTCAGCGTACCCCGTCCTTACTGTTGCGTGAGCCGTGAGTTGACGACCATGACAACTCTGTCCTCTCGCTCAGCGTACCCCGTCCTTACTGTTGCGTGAGCCGTGAGTTGACGACCATGACAACTCTGTCCTCTCGCTAAACGTACCCCGTCCTTACTGTTGCGTGAGCCGTGAGTTGACGACCATGACAACTCTGTCCTCTCGCTCAGCGTACCCCGTCCTTACTGTTGCGTGAGCCGTGAGTTGACGACCATGACAACTCTGTCCTCTCGCTCAGCGTACCCCGTCCTTACTGTTGCGTGAGCCGTGAGTTGACGACCATGACAACTCTGTCCTCTCGCTCAGCGTACCCCGTCCTTACTGTTGCGTGAGCCGTGAGTTGACGACCATGACAACTCTGTCCTCTCGCTCAACGTACCCCGTCCTTACTGTTGCGTGAGCCGTGAGTTGACGACCATGACAACTCTGTCCTCTCGCTCAGCGTACCCCGTCCTTACTGTTGCGTGAGCCGTGAGTTGACGACCATGACAACTCTGTCCTCTCGCTCAGCGTACCCCGTCCTTACTGTTGCGTGAGCCGTGAGTTGACGACCATGACAACTCTGTCCTCTCGCTCAGCGTACCCCGTCCTTACTGTTGCGTGAGCCGTGAGTTGACGACCATGACAACTCTGTCCTCTCGCTCAGCGTACCCCGTCCTTACTGTTGCGTGAGCCGTGAGTTGACGACCATGACAACTCTGTCCTCTCGCTCAGCGTACCCCGTCCTTACTGTTGCGTGAGCCGTGAGTTGACGACCATGACAACTCTGTCCTCTCGCTCAGCGTACCCCGTCCTTACTGTTGCGTGAGCCGTGAGTTGACGACCATGACAACTCTGTCCTCTCGCTCAGCGTACCCCGTCCTTACTGTTGCGTGAGCCGTGAGTTGACGACCATGACAACTCTGTCCTCTCGCTCAGCGTACCCCGTCCTTACTGTTGCGTGAGCCGTGAGTTGACGACCATGACAACTCTGTCCTCTCGCTCAGCGTACCCCGTCCTTACTGTTGCGTGAGCCGTGAGTTGACGACCATGACAACTCTGTCCTCTCGCTCAACGTACCCCGTCCTTACTGTTGCGTGAGCCGTGAGTTGACGACCATGACAACTCTGTCCTCTCGCTAAACGTACCCCGTCCTTACTGTTGCGTGAGCCGTGAGTTGACGACCATGACAACTCTGTCCTCTCGCTCAGCGTACCCCGTCCTTACTGTTGCGTGAGCCGTGAGTTGACGACCATGACAACTCTGTCCTCTCGCTCAGCGTACCCCGTCCTTACTGTTGCGTGAGCCGTGAGTTGACGACCATGACAACTCTGTCCTCTCGCTCAGCGTACCCCGTCCTTACTGTTGCGTGAGCCGTGAGTTGACGACCATGACAACTCTGTCCTCTCGCTCAGCGTACCCCGTCCTTACTGTTGCGTGAGCCGTGAGTTGACGACCATGACAACTCTGTCCTCTCGCTCAGCGTACCCCGTCCTTACTGTTGCGTGAGCCGTGAGTTGACGACCATGACAACTCTGTCCTCTCGCTCAACGTACCCCGTCCTTACTGTTGCGTGAGCCGTGAGTTGACGACCATGACAACTCTGTCCTCTCGCTAAACGTACCCCGTCCTTACTGTTGCGTGAGCCGTGAGTTGACGACCATGACAACTCTGTCCTCTCGCTCAGCGTACCCCGTCCTTACTGTTGCGTGAGCCGTGAGTTGACGACCATGACAACTCTGTCCTCTCGCTCAGCGTACCCCGTCCTTACTGTTGCGTGAGCCGTGAGTTGACGACCATGACAACTCTGTCCTCTCGCTCAGCGTACCCCGTCCTTACTGTTGCGTGAGCCGTGAGTTGACGACCATGACAACTCTGTCCTCTCGCTCAGCGTACCCCGTCCTTACTGTTGCGTGAGCCGTGAGTTGACGACCATGACAACTCTGTCCTCTCGCTCAACGTACCCCGTCCTTACTGTTGCGTGAGCCGTGAGTTGACGACCATGACAACTCTGTCCTCTCGCTCAGCGTACCCCGTCCTTACTGTTGCGTGAGCCGTGAGTTGACGACCATGACAACTCTGTCCTCTCGCTCAGCGTACCCCGTCCTTACTGTTGCGTGAGCCGTGAGTTGACGACCATGACAACTCTGTCCTCTCGCTCAACGTACCCCGTCCTTACTGTTGCGTGAGCCGTGAGTTGACGACCATGACAACTCTGTCCTCTCGCTCAGCGTACCCCGTCCTTACTGTTGCGTGAGCCGTGAGTTGACGACCATGACAACTCTGTCCTCTCGCTCAGCGTACCCCGTCCTTACTGTTGCGTGAGCCGTGAGTTGACGACCATGACAACTCTGTCCTCTCGCTCAACGTACCCCGTCCTTACTGTTGCGTGAGCCGTGAGTTGACGACCATGACAACTCTGTCCTCTCGCTCAGCGTACCCCGTCCTTACTGTTGCGTGAGCCGTGAGTTGACGACCATGACAACTCTGTCCTCTCGCTCAACGTACCCCGTCCTTACTGTTGCGTGAGCCGTGAGTTGACGACCATGACAACTCTGTCCTCTCGCTCAGCGTACCCCGTCCTTACTGTTGCGTGAGCCGTGAGTTGACGACCATGACAACTCTGTCCTCTCGCTCAACGTACCCCGTCCTTACTGTTGCGTGAGCCGTGAGTTGACGACCATGACAACTCTGTCCTCTCGCTCAACGTACCCCGTCCTTACTGTTGCGTGAGCCGTGAGTTGACGACCATGACAACTCTGTCCTCTCGCTCAGCGTACCCCGTCCTTACTGTTGCGTGAGCCGTGAGTTGACGACCATGACAACTCTGTCCTCTCGCTCAACGTACCCCGTCCTTACTGTTGCGTGAGCCGTGAGTTGACGACCATGACAACTCTGTCCTCTCGCTCAGCGTACCCCGTCCTTACTGTTGCGTGAGCCGTGAGTTGACGACCATGACAACTCTGTCCTCTCGCTCAGCGTACCCCGTCCTTACTGTTGCGTGAGCCGTGAGTTGACGACCATGACAACTCTGTCCTCTCGCTCAGCGTACCCCGTCCTTACTGTTGCGTGAGCCGTGAGTTGACGACCATGACAACTCTGTCCTCTCGCTCAGCGTACCCCGTCCTTACTGTTGCGTGAGCCGTGAGTTGACGACCATGACAACTCTGTCCTCTCGCTCAGCGTACCCCGTCCTTACTGTTGCGTGAGCCGTGAGTTGACGACCATGACAACTCTGTCCTCTCGCTCAGCGTACCCCGTCCTTACTGTTGCGTGAGCCGTGAGTTGACGACCATGACAACTCTGTCCTCTCGCTCAGCGTACCCCGTCCTTACTGTTGCGTGAGCCGTGAGTTGACGACCATGACAACTCTGTCCTCTCGCTCAACGTACCCCGTCCTTACTGTTGCGTGAGCCGTGAGTTGACGACCATGACAACTCTGTCCTCTCGCTCAGCGTACCCCGTCCTTACTGTTGCGTGAGCCGTGAGTTGACGACCATGACAACTCTGTCCTCTCGCTCAGCGTACCCCGTCCTTACTGTTGCGTGAGCCGTGAGTTGACGACCATGACAACTCTGTCCTCTCGCTCAGCGTACCCCGTCCTTACTGTTGCGTGAGCCGTGAGTTGACGACCATGACAACTCTGTCCTCTCGCTCAGCGTACCCCGTCCTTACTGTTGCGTGAGCCGTGAGTTGACGACCATGACAACTCTGTCCTCTCGCTCAGCGTACCCCGTCCTTACTGTTGCGTGAGCCGTGAGTTGACGACCATGACAACTCTGTCCTCTCGCTCAGCGTACCCCGTCCTTACTGTTGCGTGAGCCGTGAGTTGACGACCATGACAACTCTGTCCTCTCGCTCAGCGTACCCCGTCCTTACTGTTGCGTGAGCCGTGAGTTGACGACCATGACAACTCTGTCCTCTCGCTCAGCGTACCCCGTCCTTACTGTTGCGTGAGCCGTGAGTTGACGACCATGACAACTCTGTCCTCTCGCTCAGCGTACCCCGTCCTTACTGTTGCGTGAGCCGTGAGTTGACGACCATGACAACTCTGTCCTCTCGCTCAACGTACCCCGTCCTTACTGTTGCGTGAGCCGTGAGTTGACGACCATGACAACTCTGTCCTCTCGCTCAGCGTACCCCGTCCTTACTGTTGCGTGAGCCGTGAGTTGACGACCATGACAACTCTGTCCTCTCGCTCAGCGTACCCCGTCCTTACTGTTGCGTGAGCCGTGAGTTGACGACCATGACAACTCTGTCCTCTCGCTCAGCGTACCCCGTCCTTACTGTTGCGTGAGCCGTGAGTTGACGACCATGACAACTCTGTCCTCTCGCTCAGCGTACCCCGTCCTTACTGTTGCGTGAGCCGTGAGTTGACGACCATGACAACTCTGTCCTCTCGCTCAGCGTACCCCGTCCTTACTGTTGCGTGAGCCGTGAGTTGACGACCATGACAACTCTGTCCTCTCGCTCAGCGTACCCCGTCCTTACTGTTGCGTGAGCCGTGAGTTGACGACCATGACAACTCTGTCCTCTCGCTCAACGTACCCCGTCCTTACTGTTGCGTGAGCCGTGAGTTGACGACCATGACAACTCTGTCCTCTCGCTCAGCGTACCCCGTCCTTACTGTTGCGTGAGCCGTGAGTTGACGACCATGACAACTCTGTCCTCTCGCTCAGCGTACCCCGTCCTTACTGTTGCGTGAGCCGTGAGTTGACGACCATGACAACTCTGTCCTCTCGCTCAGCGTACCCCGTCCTTACTGTTGCGTGAGCCGTGAGTTGACGACCATGACAACTCTGTCCTCTCGCTCAGCGTACCCCGTCCTTACTGTTGCGTGAGCCGTGAGTTGACGACCATGACAACTCTGTCCTCTCGCTCAGCGTACCCCGTCCTTACTGTTGCGTGAGCCGTGAGTTGACGACCATGACAACTCTGTCCTCTCGCTCAACGTACCCCGTCCTTACTGTTGCGTGAGCCGTGAGTTGACGACCATGACAACTCTGTCCTCTCGCTCAGCGTACCCCGTCCTTACTGTTGCGTGAGCCGTGAGTTGACGACCATGACAACTCTGTCCTCTCGCTCAGCGTACCCCGTCCTTACTGTTGCGTGAGCCGTGAGTTGACGACCATGACAACTCTGTCCTCTCGCTCAACGTACCCCGTCCTTACTGTTGCGTGAGCCGTGAGTTGACGACCATGACAACTCTGTCCTCTCGCTCAGCGTACCCCGTCCTTACTGTTGCGTGAGCCGTGAGTTGACGACCATGACAACTCTGTCCTCTCGCTCAGCGTACCCCGTCCTTACTGTTGCGTGAGCCGTGAGTTGACGACCATGACAACTCTGTCCTCTCGCTCAACGTACCCCGTCCTTACTGTTGCGTGAGCCGTGAGTTGACGACCATGACAACTCTGTCCTCTCGCTCAGCGTACCCCGTCCTTACTGTTGCGTGAGCCGTGAGTTGACGACCATGACAACTCTGTCCTCTCGCTCAGCGTACCCCGTCCTTACTGTTGCGTGAGCCGTGAGTTGACGACCATGACAACTCTGTCCTCTCGCTCAGCGTACCCCGTCCTTACTGTTGCGTGAGCCGTGAGTTGACGACCATGACAACTCTGTCCTCTCGCTCAGCGTACCCCGTCCTTACTGTTGCGTGAGCCGTGAGTTGACGACCATGACAACTCTGTCCTCTCGCTCAACGTACCCCGTCCTTACTGTTGCGTGAGCCGTGAGTTGACGACCATGACAACTCTGTCCTCTCGCTCAGCGTACCCCGTCCTTACTGTTGCGTGAGCCGTGAGTTGACGACCATGACAACTCTGTCCTCTCGCTCAGCGTACCCCGTCCTTACTGTTGCGTGAGCCGTGAGTTGACGACCATGACAACTCTGTCCTCTCGCTAAACGTACCCCGTCCTTACTGTTGCGTGAGCCGTGAGTTGACGACCATGACAACTCTGTCCTCTCGCTCAGCGTACCCCGTCCTTACTGTTGCGTGAGCCGTGAGTTGACGACCATGACAACTCTGTCCTCTCGCTCAGCGTACCCCGTCCTTACTGTTGCGTGAGCCGTGAGTTGACGACCATGACAACTCTGTCCTCTCGCTCAACGTACCCCGTCCTTACTGTTGCGTGAGCCGTGAGTTGACGACCATGACAACTCTGTCCTCTCGCTCAGCGTACCCCGTCCTTACTGTTGCGTGAGCCGTGAGTTGACGACCATGACAACTCTGTCCTCTCGCTCAGCGTACCCCGTCCTTACTGTTGCGTGAGCCGTGAGTTGACGACCATGACAACTCTGTCCTCTCGCTCAGCGTACCCCGTCCTTACTGTTGCGTGAGCCGTGAGTTGACGACCATGACAACTCTGTCCTCTCGCTCAGCGTACCCCGTCCTTACTGTTGCGTGAGCCGTGAGTTGACGACCATGACAACTCTGTCCTCTCGCTCAGCGTACCCCGTCCTTACTGTTGCGTGAGCCGTGAGTTGACGACCATGACAACTCTGTCCTCTCGCTCAGCGTACCCCGTCCTTACTGTTGCGTGAGCCGTGAGTTGACGACCATGACAACTCTGTCCTCTCGCTCAGCGTACCCCGTCCTTACTGTTGCGTGAGCCGTGAGTTGACGACCATGACAACTCTGTCCTCTCGCTAAACGTACCCCGTCCTTACTGTTGCGTGAGCCGTGAGTTGACGACCATGACAACTCTGTCCTCTCGCTCAACGTACCCCGTCCTTACTGTTGCGTGAGCCGTGAGTTGACGACCATGACAACTCTGTCCTCTCGCTCAGCGTACCCCGTCCTTACTGTTGCGTGAGCCGTGAGTTGACGACCATGACAACTCTGTCCTCTCGCTCAGCGTACCCCGTCCTTACTGTTGCGTGAGCCGTGAGTTGACGACCATGACAACTCTGTCCTCTCGCTCAGCGTACCCCGTCCTTACTGTTGCGTGAGCCGTGAGTTGACGACCATGACAACTCTGTCCTCTCGCTCAGCGTACCCCGTCCTTACTGTTGCGTGAGCCGTGAGTTGACGACCATGACAACTCTGTCCTCTCGCTCAGCGTACCCCGTCCTTACTGTTGCGTGAGCCGTGAGTTGACGACCATGACAACTCTGTCCTCTCGCTCAGCGTACCCCGTCCTTACTGTTGCGTGAGCCGTGAGTTGACGACCATGACAACTCTGTCCTCTCGCTCAGCGTACCCCGTCCTTACTGTTGCGTGAGCCGTGAGTTGACGACCATGACAACTCTGTCCTCTCGCTCAACGTACCCCGTCCTTACTGTTGCGTGAGCCGTGAGTTGACGACCATGACAACTCTGTCCTCTCGCTCAGCGTACCCCGTCCTTACTGTTGCGTGAGCCGTGAGTTGACGACCATGACAACTCTGTCCTCTCGCTCAGCGTACCCCGTCCTTACTGTTGCGTGAGCCGTGAGTTGACGACCATGACAACTCTGTCCTCTCGCTCAGCGTACCCCGTCCTTACTGTTGCGTGAGCCGTGAGTTGACGACCATGACAACTCTGTCCTCTCGCTCAGCGTACCCCGTCCTTACTGTTGCGTGAGCCGTGAGTTGACGACCATGACAACTCTGTCCTCTCGCTCAGCGTACCCCGTCCTTACTGTTGCGTGAGCCGTGAGTTGACGACCATGACAACTCTGTCCTCTCGCTCAGCGTACCCCGTCCTTACTGTTGCGTGAGCCGTGAGTTGACGACCATGACAACTCTGTCCTCTCGCTCAACGTACCCCGTCCTTACTGTTGCGTGAGCCGTGAGTTGACGACCATGACAACTCTGTCCTCTCGCTCAACGTACCCCGTCCTTACTGTTGCGTGAGCCGTGAGTTGACGACCATGACAACTCTGTCCTCTCGCTCAGCGTACCCCGTCCTTACTGTTGCGTGAGCCGTGAGTTGACGACCATGACAACTCTGTCCTCTCGCTCAACGTACCCCGTCCTTACTGTTGCGTGAGCCGTGAGTTGACGACCATGACAACTCTGTCCTCTCGCTAAAGCGTACCCCGTCCTTACTGTTGCGTGAGCCGTGAGTTGACGACCATGACAACTCTGTCCTCTCGCTCAGCGTACCCCGTCCTTACTGTTGCGTGAGCCGTGAGTTGACGACCATGACAACTCTGTCCTCTCGCTCAACGTACCCCGTCCTTACTGTTGCGTGAGCCGTGAGTTGACGACCATGACAACTCTGTCCTCTCGCTCAGCGTACCCCGTCCTTACTGTTGCGTGAGCCGTGAGTTGACGACCATGACAACTCTGTCCTCTCGCTCAGCGTACCCCGTCCTTACTGTTGCGTGAGCCGTGAGTTGACGACCATGACAACTCTGTCCTCTCGCTCAGCGTACCCCGTCCTTACTGTTGCGTGAGCCGTGAGTTGACGACCATGACAACTCTGTCCTCTCGCTCAGCGTACCCCGTCCTTACTGTTGCGTGAGCCGTGAGTTGACGACCATGACAACTCTGTCCTCTCGCTCAACGTACCCCGTCCTTACTGTTGCGTGAGCCGTGAGTTGACGACCATGACAACTCTGTCCTCTCGCTCAGCGTACCCCGTCCTTACTGTTGCGTGAGCCGTGAGTTGACGACCATGACAACTCTGTCCTCTCGCTCAGCGTACCCCGTCCTTACTGTTGCGTGAGCCGTGAGTTGACGACCATGACAACTCTGTCCTCTCGCTCAACGTACCCCGTCCTTACTGTTGCGTGAGCCGTGAGTTGACGACCATGACAACTCTGTCCTCTCGCTCAGCGTACCCCGTCCTTACTGTTGCGTGAGCCGTGAGTTGACGACCATGACAACTCTGTCCTCTCGCTCAACGTACCCCGTCCTTACTGTTGCGTGAGCCGTGAGTTGACGACCATGACAACTCTGTCCTCTCGCTCAACGTACCCCGTCCTTACTGTTGCGTGAGCCGTGAGTTGACGACCATGACAACTCTGTCCTCTCGCTCAGCGTACCCCGTCCTTACTGTTGCGTGAGCCGTGAGTTGACGACCATGACAACTCTGTCCTCTCGCTCAGCGTACCCCGTCCTTACTGTTGCGTGAGCCGTGAGTTGACGACCATGACAACTCTGTCCTCTCGCTCAGCGTACCCCGTCCTTACTGTTGCGTGAGCCGTGAGTTGACGACCATGACAACTCTGTCCTCTCGCTCAACGTACCCCGTCCTTACTGTTGCGTGAGCCGTGAGTTGACGACCATGACAACTCTGTCCTCTCGCTCAGCGTACCCCGTCCTTACTGTTGCGTGAGCCGTGAGTTGACGACCATGACAACTCTGTCCTCTCGCTCAGCGTACCCCGTCCTTACTGTTGCGTGAGCCGTGAGTTGACGACCATGACAACTCTGTCCTCTCGCTCAGCGTACCCCGTCCTTACTGTTGCGTGAGCCGTGAGTTGACGACCATGACAACTCTGTCCTCTCGCTCAGCGTACCCCGTCCTTACTGTTGCGTGAGCCGTGAGTTGACGACCATGACAACTCTGTCCTCTCGCTCAGCGTACCCCGTCCTTACTGTTGCGTGAGCCGTGAGTTGACGACCATGACAACTCTGTCCTCTCGCTCAACGTACCCCGTCCTTACTGTTGCGTGAGCCGTGAGTTGACGACCATGACAACTCTGTCCTCTCGCTCAGCGTACCCCGTCCTTACTGTTGCGTGAGCCGTGAGTTGACGACCATGACAACTCTGTCCTCTCGCTCAACGTACCCCGTCCTTACTGTTGCGTGAGCCGTGAGTTGACGACCATGACAACTCTGTCCTCTCGCTCAGCGTACCCCGTCCTTACTGTTGCGTGAGCCGTGAGTTGACGACCATGACAACTCTGTCCTCTCGCTCAGCGTACCCCGTCCTTACTGTTGCGTGAGCCGTGAGTTGACGACCATGACAACTCTGTCCTCTCGCTCAACGTACCCCGTCCTTACTGTTGCGTGAGCCGTGAGTTGACGACCATGACAACTCTGTCCTCTCGCTCAGCGTACCCCGTCCTTACTGTTGCGTGAGCCGTGAGTTGACGACCATGACAACTCTGTCCTCTCGCTCAGCGTACCCCGTCCTTACTGTTGCGTGAGCCGTGAGTTGACGACCATGACAACTCTGTCCTCTCGCTCAGCGTACCCCGTCCTTACTGTTGCGTGAGCCGTGAGTTGACGACCATGACAACTCTGTCCTCTCGCTCAGCGTACCCCGTCCTTACTGTTGCGTGAGCCGTGAGTTGACGACCATGACAACTCTGTCCTCTCGCTCAGCGTACCCCGTCCTTACTGTTGCGTGAGCCGTGAGTTGACGACCATGACAACTCTGTCCTCTCGCTAAACGTACCCCGTCCTTACTGTTGCGTGAGCCGTGAGTTGACGACCATGACAACTCTGTCCTCTCGCTCAGCGTACCCCGTCCTTACTGTTGCGTGAGCCGTGAGTTGACGACCATGACAACTCTGTCCTCTCGCTCAACGTACCCCGTCCTTACTGTTGCGTGAGCCGTGAGTTGACGACCATGACAACTCTGTCCTCTCGCTCAACGTACCCCGTCCTTACTGTTGCGTGAGCCGTGAGTTGACGACCATGACAACTCTGTCCTCTCGCTCAGCGTACCCCGTCCTTACTGTTGCGTGAGCCGTGAGTTGACGACCATGACAACTCTGTCCTCTCGCTCAACGTACCCCGTCCTTACTGTTGCGTGAGCCGTGAGTTGACGACCATGACAACTCTGTCCTCTCGCTCAGCGTACCCCGTCCTTACTGTTGCGTGAGCCGTGAGTTGACGACCATGACAACTCTGTCCTCTCGCTCAACGTACCCCGTCCTTACTGTTGCGTGAGCCGTGAGTTGACGACCATGACAACTCTGTCCTCTCGCTCAGCGTACCCCGTCCTTACTGTTGCGTGAGCCGTGAGTTGACGACCATGACAACTCTGTCCTCTCGCTCAACGTACCCCGTCCTTACTGTTGCGTGAGCCGTGAGTTGACGACCATGACAACTCTGTCCTCTCGCTCAGCGTACCCCGTCCTTACTGTTGCGTGAGCCGTGAGTTGACGACCATGACAACTCTGTCCTCTCGCTCAGCGTACCCCGTCCTTACTGTTGCGTGAGCCGTGAGTTGACGACCATGACAACTCTGTCCTCTCGCTCAGCGTACCCCGTCCTTACTGTTGCGTGAGCCGTGAGTTGACGACCATGACAACTCTGTCCTCTCGCTCAGCGTACCCCGTCCTTACTGTTGCGTGAGCCGTGAGTTGACGACCATGACAACTCTGTCCTCTCGCTCAGCGTACCCCGTCCTTACTGTTGCGTGAGCCGTGAGTTGACGACCATGACAACTCTGTCCTCTCGCTCAACGTACCCCGTCCTTACTGTTGCGTGAGCCGTGAGTTGACGACCATGACAACTCTGTCCTCTCGCTCAGCGTACCCCGTCCTTACTGTTGCGTGAGCCGTGAGTTGACGACCATGACAACTCTGTCCTCTCGCTCAGCGTACCCCGTCCTTACTGTTGCGTGAGCCGTGAGTTGACGACCATGACAACTCTGTCCTCTCGCTCAACGTACCCCGTCCTTACTGTTGCGTGAGCCGTGAGTTGACGACCATGACAACTCTGTCCTCTCGCTCAGCGTACCCCGTCCTTACTGTTGCGTGAGCCGTGAGTTGACGACCATGACAACTCTGTCCTCTCGCTCAACGTACCCCGTCCTTACTGTTGCGTGAGCCGTGAGTTGACGACCATGACAACTCTGTCCTCTCGCTCAACGTACCCCGTCCTTACTGTTGCGTGAGCCGTGAGTTGACGACCATGACAACTCTGTCCTCTCGCTCAGCGTACCCCGTCCTTACTGTTGCGTGAGCCGTGAGTTGACGACCATGACAACTCTGTCCTCTCGCTCAGCGTACCCCGTCCTTACTGTTGCGTGAGCCGTGAGTTGACGACCATGACAACTCTGTCCTCTCGCTCAGCGTACCCCGTCCTTACTGTTGCGTGAGCCGTGAGTTGACGACCATGACAACTCTGTCCTCTCGCTCAACGTACCCCGTCCTTACTGTTGCGTGAGCCGTGAGTTGACGACCATGACAACTCTGTCCTCTCGCTCAGCGTACCCCGTCCTTACTGTTGCGTGAGCCGTGAGTTGACGACCATGACAACTCTGTCCTCTCGCTCAGCGTACCCCGTCCTTACTGTTGCGTGAGCCGTGAGTTGACGACCATGACAACTCTGTCCTCTCGCTCAGCGTACCCCGTCCTTACTGTTGCGTGAGCCGTGAGTTGACGACCATGACAACTCTGTCCTCTCGCTCAGCGTACCCCGTCCTTACTGTTGCGTGAGCCGTGAGTTGACGACCATGACAACTCTGTCCTCTCGCTCAACGTACCCCGTCCTTACTGTTGCGTGAGCCGTGAGTTGACGACCATGACAACTCTGTCCTCTCGCTCAGCGTACCCCGTCCTTACTGTTGCGTGAGCCGTGAGTTGACGACCATGACAACTCTGTCCTCTCGCTCAGCGTACCCCGTCCTTACTGTTGCGTGAGCCGTGAGTTGACGACCATGACAACTCTGTCCTCTCGCTCAACGTACCCCGTCCTTACTGTTGCGTGAGCCGTGAGTTGACGACCATGACAACTCTGTCCTCTCGCTCAGCGTACCCCGTCCTTACTGTTGCGTGAGCCGTGAGTTGACGACCATGACAACTCTGTCCTCTCGCTCAACGTACCCCGTCCTTACTGTTGCGTGAGCCGTGAGTTGACGACCATGACAACTCTGTCCTCTCGCTCAGCGTACCCCGTCCTTACTGTTGCGTGAGCCGTGAGTTGACGACCATGACAACTCTGTCCTCTCGCTAAACGTACCCCGTCCTTACTGTTGCGTGAGCCGTGAGTTGACGACCATGACAACTCTGTCCTCTCGCTCAGCGTACCCCGTCCTTACTGTTGCGTGAGCCGTGAGTTGACGACCATGACAACTCTGTCCTCTCGCTCAACGTACCCCGTCCTTACTGTTGCGTGAGCCGTGAGTTGACGACCATGACAACTCTGTCCTCTCGCTCAGCGTACCCCGTCCTTACTGTTGCGTGAGCCGTGAGTTGACGACCATGACAACTCTGTCCTCTCGCTCAACGTACCCCGTCCTTACTGTTGCGTGAGCCGTGAGTTGACGACCATGACAACTCTGTCCTCTCGCTCAGCGTACCCCGTCCTTACTGTTGCGTGAGCCGTGAGTTGACGACCATGACAACTCTGTCCTCTCGCTCAACGTACCCCGTCCTTACTGTTGCGTGAGCCGTGAGTTGACGACCATGACAACTCTGTCCTCTCGCTCAGCGTACCCCGTCCTTACTGTTGCGTGAGCCGTGAGTTGACGACCATGACAACTCTGTCCTCTCGCTCAGCGTACCCCGTCCTTACTGTTGCGTGAGCCGTGAGTTGACGACCATGACAACTCTGTCCTCTCGCTCAGCGTACCCCGTCCTTACTGTTGCGTGAGCCGTGAGTTGACGACCATGACAACTCTGTCCTCTCGCTCAGCGTACCCCGTCCTTACTGCTTCAACCCTGGTGCCTGTTTGTCAGACGGTCGCAAGCTATGTGCCGCAAACGTAGACCCATAGAATTTCAATCTATTATGAAACTTTGTCGAAACCAACTGCGTCTTACTTTCGATTTCTTCACACATGCCGTCATTGTGATGTACTTTTTGTTCCGTTTCGCCTGTCGTAATTCGTCTTACACGACAATTTCACTCACTTGTTTTCTACGTAGTATATCGTGTAGTGGTCGGTGAAAAAGTGGGATAACGCATGCGTATAAGTTGTCTTCCTGGTTTTGCTTAATCGCTAGTAGACTAGACTAGTACAATTCCATTTTTTTCTCGAAATATTGCCCAGAATTACAATGTGCTCAAAATAGCTAAGCCAGAGATGTGATCAGGTCGCCACGTTTTACTCGTTCTATGCCCCTTCTGAAATCTCCGCATTTGCTTCCTGTCCCATATCGTCCAGCTTCGATCATCTAGTTCTGATTTACTTTTTGTCCCTAAACTTAATACCAACATTGGAATTAGGGCTTTTTCTTTGGAATATGCTTACTGTCAGCATTAGATTAGTTGAAAATATTGCAAAATTTCGCCGTAATTTAAAAGCCAACCTTTACAACGTTGCCTATCCACCATAGCTCCGTGACGTACCAATCACTCTGACGACGACTGGAATTGTTTACTGACTTTGAGATCGATTAACCCTTTTATATGGTAAGCAAGAAGAATACTATCCAGTAAGTGGCGATGACTGTGACGTCATATATATGTCAACTTCAGAGTAAAACGAAGCAAACAACTCCGGGAATTTACTTATATTGCTGATGTCATCAATTTTCAAAGCAGCAAAGCAAATACAAACAAATCATTGTTATATATAGCAATAACGTTATAATACCGGTATGTGTGTGTATGCTGAATCATGTAATACATAATCATTACAAAAATATTATATTTATATATATATATATATATATATATATATATATATATATATATATATATATATATATATATATATATATATATATATATATATATACATCATTATTATATATTATAATATATTATATATATATAGTATTTATATAATTAAATATAAAATTATGTATAAACATATATATATATATATATATATATATATATATATATATATATATATGCATGTACATATATATATATGTATATATATATATATATATATATATATATATATATACATATATGTTATACAATATAATAATGGCATAATAATTATATTAAATTGGGTAATATATATAATTATATATTTAATATATGTAAACACATTAACTGATTATAGAAAATAGCTACACTAAAGCATAAATTACCGTAAATATTGCCACTCTCCGTTGCTTCAATCTAATTATACTACATTTTGAACAGGTAATGACAATGAGATACATTCTGTGGCAGTTCAATAAAAGGAAGACACTATCCTATTTTGCCCGCCAACGTCATAACGAATAAAATTACTCTGTCGAAGAATAGCGAGAACACAATAATAGCTACTTCTTTGCTGATCTAGCTTCTAAATGCCCTCGACATATCCTCTAGTGAGTATTATGTACAAATGTTTAAGTTTTGAAAGGCTTTTGTATGGTGTTATTTGCAACAGTCATATACAGAAATGAATGTGTTTAGCAGTATTACGAAATAAATATCAATTCCGTCGTGAAATATTGCAATTTCAAGAAGCCCATACAGGATGTGTTATACTATTTCTAGTCAACACAATTACAATATTTCACGATAGTATTTAAGGTGATACATGCCTACTGTAAATTAGTTAACTCTGCATAATAACAATAGGCCTATCGTTGCCATTATAGAATACAAAACACTCTTTACCGTTACATCCAAATTGGCGTGTGTCATGTCACTTCTATATTATGCGACTCACTTCACGTGATGTATTTATGCATGTATTTATCACTAACATAAACTGTATTGCAAAATGGCCCGTAACGAAGCAAATAATGAAAAAACACCAAACCTCCCGTAGCAAAACAGTTAATACCCACCGCCAGACATACAACAAGATATACACGTTAATGCGTCACGATCGAATCGTTCTGTGACGTCACTTGTGACGTCACTTGTGACGTTAGTTGGTCACCTCGTACCACGGGTTGCCCTCCACGACCGTTTGCTGACCCAACTTCCGGTCCGGCCGATGATCAGTGGACACCTGACTGTGCGCGTCGCAGTCCTGTTCAATCTGCGCCTGTAGAAACTTATCTAGGTCAATGATGCTGTCACGTGCGCTAGTCTCCAGGTGAACCACAGCATCGTCGTGAGCGCCACCTTCCGGCGTCGTCATCGTGTCGGGATGACGTCGCGTCACAACACTGGTAGACGATTCCGTTGTGGCGACATGACTTTCGGTTGTCGTAGTTATAGTCGACGTGCCGTTGGTTATTGTCGTAGGGGGCTCGGGCGCCATATTGTTGCCATTCCGAGTCGGAACGTCCCCGTTCAGTGCCTCGTTAAATGACTGGGATGTCGAGAAGACCGTTAGTTCCGCGGCAGCCGCCTTTGACTTGTCGCTGCTGATGACGTCACGTAGCGAGTTGATGGAACCGCGACGATCTACCCGCCGCGACGACGACGCCCCCTCGTGGCGCGATGCGGTAACGTCATCATTTGTCGGGGCGAACTCGTCGTTGTTGTTCTTGTCGCTGTGGTTGCGCTCGAGCGCTGCGTGCGGTGTTTCCGATGTATCGTTGGCGCAGAGAGTGTTCGTTGATGTCGTCTCCGATGCGTCTCCTTTCGGCGTCGAACTTCCGGTTTGTGTATCGACCGTGTCGACGTATTTGCTGTCGCTTCTCGCCTCGTCTTCGTGACGACGTGTCACTTCTACGGCAACGCCATTCCCGCGATCGGTGTAATCAGTTCCCGGCGACATGTCGTCACGACGATGTCTGATGACGTCACGGTTTCGTCTACGATCGTCGTCCCAGTCTCGCCGCATCTCAGTCTGGATCTCGCGAGTGCAGCCCTCCGGCATTCTGGGTATGTCCTCCTCGTAAAATACATCTCGTCGTTCTTCCCGCTGCGGCGGCGATGTCACGTGATTCCTTCCGTTCCTGTAGCCACTTCCGGTGGCGTTTTCGAAACTGTTCGCCGCTATGTCGTCATATCCACTGTCCGGCCGACCGTTACGCGTCCTGTTGGCCATGTCCGACACGTCGACGAAACTCACCCAATTGTCGGCGTTGTCGGCAGTACGACGACTAACGTTTGTCGACCCGCCACAAAACGTGCTCCGCCGCGACACCTCGCGGTAACCCTGCGAAGGAAGCACAGTGTGTTAGTAGAGCGACGGTGCAATGTGCTGTTAAGGAGGGTCGGGTGAGAGCAGATGACTCGAGGAGCACAATCACTCAGCTATGTCTATTTCAACTGAACGGGTGGCGCTATATGTTGCATATATATATTACGTCGTGATTTGTAGACGGCTCCCGTTTTCGAGGCAACGGTCGCCGCTCAAATGCACCCTGAAGTATGTTTTATTGTGAAAATGAATCAACAAGTTGAGGTGATGTGACTCAGTGATGTATTTGAATACTAACGGTTTGAAATAAAATTAACAAATCAAAATCACAGCGAAATAATGCTATACCAATGCAACAGATGGCGCCACCCATTCAATATTGCCCAGTGACCTCTCCTCGAGTCATATTCTCTGGTAGAGTGAAAGCAAACATCGTGAATTGTTAAGGCGAACGAAGGAAGCAGACGACTAGCCCTGTACCACCCAACTACAGGTAGGCGATGTGCCAATGCCCATGAGCCCTATCACTAGTCCGCGAAAAAAGCATGACGTCAACTGACCTCGAAGGATTGACAGTCAGCTAGCGACACAGCCACTTGACTAAGTGCAAAGGTCAACTACAGTGCAGTCCGTCCCAGTAATATAAAGTGTGCAAACTCTACAAGCTGATGCAAGTACATTTCTGTGAGTTGATGTACGGTTTTGCAGAATAGCTATGTTGTCTGGAAATGTTAAGTATGCCTTCACGTCGACGACGTTTCTGTATGTAATTTAAAAAACTAGATACTTATAGGGTCTATACGTGCGCGTGCTGGACAGACGTGCATGTTTAAACGCCCGTTTACCATTTCAAAGTGCAGATACATTAAATTGCAGTTTATTAATGTAAAACACACGGTGCGATCGACAGATCTCTGAGTTTTATTCAACTTTGCAAATATACATTCAAAGTTCTAAATCTCGAGGTGTTTGATCACTGAATACGACAATGCGTTTCATTAAATGAAATAGTCTAGAATAGTGATGAAAGTCGAAGCTAACTATATACGTCAGAACTGTTTTAAAAGCAATTGCTAAAAGCCTACGTTAATGGCTGTTTGCAACCATTTTGTTTAAATATGCACCAGTGAGACACAGCGATGCAGAATCATCCATCATGTACAACCTGTGATGCCTTCTCTATGTATCTCCTCTGATTGAACGATTATGAGACAGTTAGCCTGTCCTTTATCTGACGTCAACGCGCAACGCATGCACATCTAAGAGCTACACCTGTTTCGCCGACAGTTGTCGACGTTAAAGTATTGATTAATGGCGGCCGCGTAACTGTACGTTTTAAGAAGCAATGCATTATCGCCCGCTGCACCTTGATAAGTTGCCCCAGACTCGTATCATTCACATGATAAATACCTGATCGTCGCGACCGAACACATCGTTTCTATCATCTTCCGAGTACAGCCACGTGCGTCCACCTCCGTGCGGCGGAGAGCTAAGTCGATACCTTCCGGTGGTCATCAAGCCTGGGCCGTGAATCGTCACTTGACCCAGGTTTGCACCTCTGTACTCGCCGTCGATCTCGTCATAGTCTCGCGGCGGCCGGCTGATGATGCGTTGCTCGTGGTATCCCGTATCGTAGTCGCGGCTTCCGGAAGTGACGTACTCGGCGTAGCGATTGGCGAAGCGGTGGCCGCCGCCGCTCGGCAACGTCGTGTTCCGGCGCAGGTGCTGTATGCGCTGTTGCTGGTGACGCGGGGGGTTGTGACGTATGTACACGCGCTCGCTGCGCACGCTTCCGCCCGGCTCGTAACTTCCGCTGTAGCGGTACACGTCGCGATAGGGTTGGTCGGTGACGAGCCCGACGTGTAACTTGTCGTCGCTGTAGACCTCCTGCGTCGTCGGGTACTGCCGATGTGAGGGGACGGAGTACGATGACGTCACGCGACCGCAACCGATCCGACTTCCGCCGTCGCGGACGATAATAGGGACGGTGTCGCCGACCGGCTGTCGGAGCACGCTGTGTCGTGTCGCCGGCTGCAGTAGGTAGCCCGACGGGGGCGGAGCCTCGTATCGGACGTTCTCAACGCTCCGGAATTGCTGTCGGTCGGAGTTAGCGGACTCGCGTCTCACGAAGACGGGATCTTGGCGCGCGTCGTTGACGTAGACGACCCGCTGTTCGTGCCGCGGACTCGGCCCTCCGCCGTACGTGTGAATCGTCGAGCTCTTCGATCGCTGCATCTTCGCTTTCCACATCCGTTCGCCGGCGGCGCCGTCGCTGTACGTTCGCGGGCGAACGGAAGTGACGAAATTCTCGTCGCCGCCGTTCAGCAGGCCACCGTTGCACTGCACCGTGACGGGACTGATGTGCAGTTCGTCCATCTGCGCGACGGGACCGGAAATGTAGGTTGGCGAGAGCGACGCGTCGTTCACCACCTGGATCCGCGCCACGTGCTGGCCGCTGACGTCATTGCGCTTGCCGGGTGACGACATTTCCGTCACGACCGATGTGTTGATGGATGTGTTCGCTTCGGTCGTTCCGCCAGAGGACGGCACCGACGTCTGCGTCATCTTCTCCGAGGCGATCTCGCTAGGGGGAGACACTGTCGCCTTGACGCCATTCCCTAGGCGCGGCGTGACGACCTGCAGTGTTGATGCTTCGTCGGACAAGTCCTCGTCTGTCGTGTTCGAAAAGACGGTGATATCTGAAAACAGACGAACGAGCTATTCTGCAAACGACAACGGAAAAAGACCACAGCACACGCGCTTGTGTCACACATCAGGTGGATTGTGTCCCTGTCGTCACCACTGACATCGTTCTCGACACAAATACCCATAAAACTATAATAAAACCGGCCCAATCGGTCGTGAAACGTTTTAGATACCATCGCCAATGTTAAGATATGTTAACCAATATGACATATCGAAAGTACGTTACTGTATACACATATTTAGTATGTTGCAAGACAACCTGAAGTTAATATGACAAGGTACATTGGGATGAAGGGAAAATAAAGGAAAACCGAGGAAAATAAAGGACAAGTCCCAGGAGAACTGGAAAATATAGCTATATTTAGTAGTTTCATTATCACCAGTCTAATGATAACAATAATAATAGCATTATAGAATTAATAGCAGTAACTAACATATTTCGAACAATGACAGCCACAACCTCTAGGTACCACAACTTCGATACCCTGTCACAACATCCACGTGGCCACAATGACGTCACCACAACGACACAAGAACGACAGCCAACGTTGCGACCACCTGTCGCTATGTGACATTACCGATGACGCCGCGCACTTTGTCGAATCGGACCCCCCGCAGCGCCCTCGTGTAGGCGTCCAGTTGAGTCATCCAGTCCGCCCTCCCCATGCCTCGGTTGCCTTCGGCCACTTTCATCGTCGCGTCGATGGACACCGGAAACAGCAGCACCCGCGTGTCGATGACACCTGGAACGGAGGCAAGGCACTGCTACAGACACGGCACCCTCATCTGTCGCTGTAGGTGTGTACTGCGTGCACTGGGACCTACCGTAGCTGACGCACATACACAACGATAACCTGTCTAAGATGTCCCGAATGAGTGATCTGCTCTCTGTCTGTACGGTGTACAGCTTGTGCGCGTGATGTGACACACGTCGGTCGAGTAGGTAATTTGTGTTTAATAAGCTTTGTCACAGTTATTACAATATGTTTGTTTCGGGAAAGAAACATACACGCACACTCGCACACTCGCACGCACGCCTGCGCGTGCGCGCGCACACACACACACACACACACCACACAACGACACTCACTCACTCACTCACCCACTCACTCACTCTAATACTCACTCTATCACTCACTCATTTACCCAATTACTCACTCACTCATTCACTCATTCATTCATTCACTTACTCGCTCACTCGCTCGCTCACTCACTCACTCACTCACTCACTCACTCACACACACACACACTCACTCACTCACTCACTCACTCACTCATTATAAATC
>JAODUO010000666.1:150000-207500 GCA_025642075.2 Ridgeia piscesae | reverse complement strand
AGAACGAAAAAAACACGACAATGTTCATGCTAAATTACAAGTCAATCACAGACCGTATTTTTTATTATAGTTATTTTTAATGTACACTGATAGTGGGCTCCTGTATTCTGGCAGGGGCAAATTGGACGTTGCACAGAACGAATTACGCTAATAGTTTCCACCGTGCTCTTGACTTGAGAACATTCCAACAGTTGGTGGACATGCCAACATTGTTGTACAGAACATTGCGTGGGTGATGGAATTAACCCACTGCACGGATCACGCATATAAATCACACGGCAGTCACATGACTTGCAGTGCCCGCCCCCTGATGCCTAACCTCATTTTACGCCCGAGTGAGTACGCTCCGTCTTCTATTTGTGAAAGGGTGTTGAAAAAACACCGGCGTACATTGTATTGAGTTCTTAAGCGCGTGGTAGCATTGCGGCGACATTGTTGGCAAATGTGGTTGTTCATCAAGTTACATGTTTTCGAGATGAGTATGTGTGTGTGTGTGTGTGTGTGTGTGTGTGTGTGTGTGTGTGTGTGTGTGTGTGTGTGTGTGTGTGTGGTGTGTGTGTGTGTGTGTGCGCGTGCGTGCGTGCGTGCGTGCGTGCGTGCGTGCGTGCGTGCGTGCGTGCGTGCATGTGCGTATATTCGTGCGTGCGCGCTGGTTTTTGCAAAACCAGAAAATAATCAATGTCTTAGCTTAGTTGTTTGTTAACGGTTTGTTTCTACATAACATAAATTTCAATCTCAACGCACGACTCAGATGACGTAACATTAACGATTACGTCACATAATGGATAAATGCGATACATGTAATATTAGAGGTTCGTACAATATGAACATTTATTTGCGTTATACTTTGTCATAAAATGTGGTTGTGCATAAAATCTCCATTTCACGGATATATATGCTTTTTAACACTTAATCTGCTATCGTGTGTGTTACAAATGCTATGCGTTTCTTTAGTTACCTATAATTATAACAGTTTGAGGTAAATTACGGTAACAGTTGTATATGCAAACAATAGCGTATAATGTTGAATCGAACACATATCGCTGCCTTGAGAAATATCAACGCTTCAACATGGCGTCCTCCACTTGACAGTACTGAGCAACATCATATGACGTCGTGATGTAACGTGTGAGATATGACATATTTTATGAGCATCTCACCTGAGTTGGAATCACATTACTTAGTCGGTAAAATTATATATTGAAACGTCATGGATTTAGAATTACATTAGTAATACTATATCCTCTTTGTCCCTGAGTGTATCCTGCGCGCTGAGTGTGGTGTAACCTCTATTGTGCTGAAGGGTAACGACGGGGGGACTGTGAGTTGTTAGGGGCAAGTGATACACATACGCGTCATTGGATCGGTAATAGTGTGATAAACGCCCGCACAAACTTCCACGTGTACGCATCCTAGCACTCGTGCAACCATGCACGAGCACTTAGACACAACACACGAGCGCACGCGCACGCACATACGAACACACACACACACGTACACACAAGCACGCACGCACACACACGCACACACATACACGTACACGCACACACACGCACACACACGTACACGCACATATACACACACGCACATACACACACGCAAACAAAACACACACGCTCACACACACACACGCAAACACACGTACACGCACACACACGCACACACACGCACATACGTACACGCACATACACACACGCACGCACACACGTACACACACATACACACACGCCCACGCCCACGCACACGCACACGCACCCGCACACGCACACGCACACGCACACGCACACGCACACGCACACACACACACACACACACACAGAGCGCACAGTGTATAAGAATACACATGTGCATGTGTCAGACGCACGTCAACATGTAGATGTCAGCTAGCTCATGGTCAAGACTTTCTCACCTCGCTGGCTGCCAACGTCTGTTCGTCGCTGGCTCCGCAATACCCGCTGCAGATCTGAATGATGACCGGAAGTCTGTTGCCGAACTGCGCGAGGAGGGTGCGCGGCGTGTAACTCTCGTTTGACCAGATGACATCCTTCAACATCGCCATCTTGAATGTCGTTCTGCAACGAAGCGATAAATGCTACTCAACAACAGGGAATTATTGCCCTATTTGAACGGCAAAAGTACATAAAATGTGTTGTTTGTGTCAGACATAGAAAGGCAATCACATTTAAATAGAAGCAATGCATACAGGATTCATTCTTCAGAATTATAAGCCAGTAACAAGGTTGTGATTACGTATGGAATTATGTCAAATAACTGTCTTGTTTTGAATCAATAAGTTGTATTTAATCAAAAGCAAAGCAAAGTATAATGCCATTTAGTGTATGTGACGTCACAGTATAACGTTATGGTGTCATAATGGCACTGCGGTGATATGTCGGGATTTCAACCAGAGATAATGAGGATTTAACGTTACTTCTACACGGAGCTTTCTACAGTATTATAATCACTCAGATATGCTGTCAAATACAGTAGTTAGCCGACAATAACGCGCCACAATGCTACGGCGGTAAACGGTTTTAAATTCAGTGTGCTAGTGGCACAGTCGGTCAGTAAAATGACGTCTTCATACAAATATATATCGTGCAATTTCTATAATTCTCGGTGTCAAGATTGGCTTTGTAACTCCTGCGTTGTATAATCAAATTGAGGACGGCGATCCATGTAAATTTGCCACGTCAATGCCTGGTTTAATTAGAACGATTAATATTTCATGCAGGGCAGGGAATATTTGTTTGAGACGCCTTTCGAGTCGAGTTTCTTCATTTCCTATGTACCGATTCCCAATAGTTCGGTAAGCGGATCTTTTATCGATACTGACAGCTACAGGACACATGACTAACATCTTCAAAAACATTAAATGTGGCCAGTACACAAGTGTTTTAATCAAAACGATGTTTTACAAAATGCATTATTTACATCACTCGGCTCTGAATAATAACACACACACACGCACGCACGCACGCACGCACGCACGCACGCACGCACGCACGCGCTCGCGCTGAGTATGGTATACCCTCTATTGTGCTGAAGGGTAACGACGGGGGGACTGTGAGTTGTTGGGGCAAGTGATACACATACGCGTCATTGGATCGGTAATAGTGTGATAAACGCCGCACAATCTCGCGTACGCAACCTAGCACTCGTGCAACCATGCCCGAGCACTTAGACACAACACACGAGCGCACGCGCACGCACACGCACATACGAATATAGGCACACACACACACACACGCTCACACACACACGCACACATGTACACACACACACACACACACACACACACACACACACACACACACACACACACACACAACAACACACACACACACACACACACACACACACACACACACACACACACACACACACACACACACACACACAACACACACACACACGCTCACGCTCACACACACACGCACACATGTACACACACACACACACACACACACACACAACACACACACACACACACACACACACACACACACACACACACACACAAGTAATTTTTTTATAGCATGTACATTTTCCTGTAGCCGAGCTAAAAGTTTGATATTGGTAATAAAATATGGTATCATGAATATATAGAGAGCAATACGTACTTGACCAAGGGACCATTTCACTAAGATTGTTCAGCGCTCTTAAACCCGATTTTGCATTGATGTAAATTTTGCTCCTTAACAACGATATTGACCGAATGCCTGAAAACTTTCAACATCCTAACGTGACAGGTGAACAATGTCACTAGTGTGTCATAGACATAGTGTCTTTGGTAATACGCAATGGATGTTTGAGGGGGAAACTCATTAGATGTAACAACGGATCTTCATCTTAGTGAGACGGTCCCCTGAGTTAGCTACAATGGTGCTACTGTCTAATCGTCACAGACGTATAAACCGATCCCATGCTGTAAATGTACCCCTAAATATCAACCCGGTGACTCATTGGTTATTCACCCTTCGGCTTCCTGCACACACATAGAGCTGGTTGATGTGAACATGGAAGACTATAGCCGACCAAGCACACGGCTGTTTTGTAACATGACCCAAAAGCCGACTCTAGCGCGTAAGAAATAAATGTAAAAACTTCGAATTTGCTTCATATTGAAATCGCAACCTATGTGACTATTTGCATGCACGCATGCCTATATCCAATAGACGTATATGTACGTATGCGTGCAGGCCTGTATAGGCTTAGGTTGTGATGGGGGCTAAGCACCCCTCACTTCCTCCACTGAGGTAAAAAAAACTCCACGCCGTCATTTTATTTTGAGAAGCCGTTCGAGTGAGGTTTCTTCAGGAATATGTAGGCCTACTTAGTCCTCATAGTTCGGTAAGCGGTGTTTATAACGATACTAACAATTACCTGACATATGACTAACATCTCAAAACAGTTATGTGTGATCTGTACACATGTGTCTTTAATAAAACCATGGTTTAGAAAAAGTATTATTTGTCTCAGCCCTGAATAATAAACATAAATGTATAACATTCATCGTTACTAAGAGCTGATGGACAAGACGCTTAACAGTCCAAAACGTTATTCACGTCTCGAGAAAATAACACCCTGAAGAAATACTCGCAAATAACGTATGACGCAACTAACAGGAACTCTCCAAAACAAACGTAAAGTAGGACGCAGCCTACTAAAGGGTAACATTAAACTCCGATAGTGTGTAGTAAAACTGTTAAACTGACACGTTACAAGAGGACACGCCCTGTCAACGGTGCACGTGTGCGGTGAACTGCCGCACCTGTCGGGTGTTTTAGTGCGTTTATTTAAGCAGTGATGAATAAAGTGAACAAAGTTTCCATATACAAACAGACAAATGACGAAGTTTACACCTGTGCTACTTATATGTCTACAATAACACCCATGCCGACACAAGTAGTCATTACACAAATTACAACATTTCCTCTACAGCGAGAGATACCATGTAATCGTCAATGTAATCTGACCTGTCCCTGTAGAGACCCTGGATATACCCATCAACACGTACATGTTTTATCTCAACATCAAAGTGCCTATATTTAAGCACCTTTAACGCAATTGTCCACGAAGCGTCACGCTTCAGTTGGTATGTTGCGGTGGCTTCCGTTGTCTTGTTTGTCTCGTCAACAGTCCAATATTACTATTTATTATTTGGTCATCCACTGACAAATATCTCCCACTGACAAATATCTCTGAACACCGAATTGGTTATTAACGCACTCTTCTATTTGTCAAAGTGACTATTAGTATTTTACTGAAACCATATTCTGTTCCATGATTATTCATATAAAATAATAAACTTGAATACGACATTTCTATCTATATTTTATAATATTCGTAATAAAATAATAATCGATTATGGTAGTGTGCATCAATTTTCACTGTTACCACTGGAAATGGTATGTAAATCGAATCGGCACATTTGCGTTAGGTACGAATGGAAAAATAAGTGAATCTGGTACGGTTTTGGCGTTGCAATTCTCCCACCGGGCGTAGGTCGCACGTTTGTTGATTTTACAAGTTGTCGACAGGTATTTGTCCTTCTGCGGTAACCCGAAACCCATTTAACCTACTTCTGACACCACTTGTTGTCTTCAAGTGATCGTAATGGGATAATTATTCACTCGACGAAATGTGAGGCGGCAGAATCAATGCAGGGGTAACCGCTGACGCTAGACAAGCCGTGCTTAATCTACCGTGAGAGCAGTGCCGGGGAGGGTTAGTGTAGAGTGCACCGTCAGCCGTTCGATGTTATCTTGAAGGCTGCCTTACGTATGTTTTTGAGTCTTCTGTGAAAAAGGTGACAACCTAAGGACGTAGTAGAACAGGATTCGGGTTTGGTTTCACTGCAGCTATTACGTTTAACACATTATAACGAAAACGACTTAATAACAATGTAAACTCAATACATTAGTAGTGCATAGCGTCAGTAGTAGTACTACTAAATGCTTTATCTGTGACTCATCCATGATGTATAGTTGCAAGAATTAGAGGGATGTCATTATATAAAAACAGACAATGTGCCAGTAACGTGGGTAAAACACAGAATGCTCAGAATAGGTAGGACGGAAAGACACTCCAGGGGTCACAGAAAAAATAGGCTGTGTTCCTCTAAAAGTACGCAACTGATTAAGTACGACTCTTGGCTAGCGACGACGTAACAGCAGAGTACAGAAGATGTGAAAAGGTAAATGACAACAGTAAGCGTTGACAACAGTAAGCGTTGTGCAACTTGTGAGCAAGAAATGGTTAGATATTACAATGAGATTCCAATGCCCCAGCTCATAATTGTTATCATAATTTCATCAGCATATAGCAATCACCTGGCCATGTCTTCACAACAAAAAGCGTTATCGTATACATCACAACGCAGAGCAAAACACAGTCAAATAAATATTGTAACTCTATGGCAGTTCAAACAAGACAGGTGCCGACGATTTGTGCAGTTGTTACCGACAATACGGTCCTACATTACATGTATATAAGTCGTATAGTTTTCAATTCGACTCTCACCGTGCCCGTAGATCTTAGGAGTTATGCACAGCCACTTGTCGTTTGTCATTGTTAATGTAAGGCTCATTTAGTCAATCATAAACACGTTCATTTTCACCACAAAACACTGATCGAGCGCTCACTTGAGGCGCAAGATAAGCGACGACATAACGGGTTGCATTCATAACAGCGATAAAATGCATGTCGCTAACGAATGCATCAATTTGAGAATATTTTCAGCTGTAAAGGTTGGCACATCCCTAGATTCCATATTCGTTTGTTGAAGAACATACGTTATTTGAAGGCGGGTAAACCAGTAACAATTGGTATACAAATTTGCATGCGGTAATCAACTACTAGCCATAAACACATCACGTGCTTGACGTATCGCTAGGAATGATACTTGCCAGTCGAGTTCGATGTGTGTTTCGTTAAACGGATGACCGCGCCTGTGAACGGTAGGTGGCTGTTGTCTGCATGAGCCTTGATAAATGGAATTGTACATTCTCATGACTATCACATTGTGACAAGGCCTTGACAGAAGCAACACTGACTGCGACCTCATAGACACTTGTGGTAGGTCGTCATTGTCGTAATTCACTATGCAGTGACACGGCGCGCGGTTACTAATCGGGAGGACATCGTCATAAATCCGTCTGGCACAGCTGATGTTTCTACCTTGATGCAATCCGGCTCAGTCCAGTTGTCCGTATTTTAGTAGGATACAATAATAGTCCATTCCGCTTGGTCTATATGCCGAGGGAAATGAAAGATCACGCACGTGGATCACATATTTATCATGCCACGGAAGCATAAAGGTCTGTATCCTGTGTCTAATCCACTGGTTCCTGCTCCATCTGTGAGGGCGATACAAGAAGATACGTCCCGTTTGGATGCATGCCTGGTACTGAGAAGACTGTGTCTACACAGCAAGACTTCCCTAAACGGGTCTCATGCATCACAAAGGCGCCCACATTCATCACAGAAACGATGAATCATTCGTCGTATGTGTGTTTGTCCGTGTTCACTGACGCCAGCACGGGTATTGACTGTTTGTCTGCGTCTTACTGCCGCTGAATTGTTCACACGACTCCCGCAGTGCATCCTTGCGTGAATCAACCCATGCAATGTCTAGGTGACACAATAGTAGAAAGGCAAGCCTTATCTCTATTCTGTTATCGACGAGTGTGTGTAACCCAACTGCAGTTAGCGCTTGTGCGTATAAAAGGTACCGGCCTACCGAGTGGTGTGGCTATTAATAATACATTATTGTTGTTTCCAAATAACGCCGCAGGGGACTTCTTCGTCTTCCGTCGCACGCTAGTTGCAGCGTTGGAATGTGTTGTGAGGTCGACACAAGATGCTATGTTTTGCATGCAGTATTGTCTTTAATAGATTACGACTACACAATGTGTACCGAAGCAGGCTCTACACGGGGCGTAATCACTCGGTTACTTAGGCACTGTGTTCTCACGGTTATGCTGTTGGTTATACCTACGAAAACAGAACACAATCCTTCCTTCTTGCATCCATAGCTTGTGGTTTCTTGATGAGTTTCCAATGGTCCGTATCGTTAAATACATGTGAGTGCCATATGTCACCGGCTTGAAAAAAATCAAAAACAGTGACGCAGTGAGCGACATGCCTGTGTGCAGTTTGTACAGGTTCACACGCATTCGTGCTTAACGACACGCTCTTACACAACGTTATCTATCTACCGCCAATTTGATCATATCGACTCAAATAGCACACAAAGTTCAATTGAACGGTGTACTCAAACAGAGACTCCATGGTATCATGTACACACAGAAGCTGGTTACGTATGTCATGCATACATTGTGTTTTCACGTCAAGATAATACTTGCAAATCAGATTCGTTCTACTCCGTCGAGCACAAAAGGTGATCGTCGGTGCAGATTTGGATCCGAACGACTTTTTTGTACGTAGCCATTGTGTAGTTGTATAATTACTTGTAAAACACCCAGGCCAACGCGAGTTGACTGGGCCACTGCCATGTATATTGTAAAACCGACGGACATTATTTATTGGTTGACCTCAAAACTAGCTATCCAAAAGCAGGTATGAGATGGGAGGCTGTCGTAGAATCAGAAGGGGTATGGGGCTGGCCCCAGAACTTGCAGATGGGAGGTTGGCCGCAGAACAATTTCGAGTCTGGGCGGTGGACTTAAAGTGTGGTGGGATATGACAATTTTGCCTCAAAACTGTTGAACAGTGGGAGATTGGCCCCACGAATATAATTATGTGCGATAGGGTGGTCTCAAAGATTAATGGGAGACGAAAGGTTGACAGGATGGCGCACTCCCTTTACATTGTCAATGGTCGTGTCAAGCATTTATATATCGTTGACGATCGATTTTTACGACACCTATTTGAGCTACTTTATGTCGCCCAATCATTTCTGGGCCATGACAAGTTCAAGAGGTATCGGACGCCCTCACGTGACCTCGGGTGAATAGCAGGTGTGACGTGCACCCCTGATCCCGTTAGCACAGCACGCCGTCTTTTCGTACGCGCCACAAAACCGGTTTGCGCGGTCTGAAATGACGAACGAGCCGAGTTGCATTCTTTTTCACAAATCGACCTCGTCGGCATTGTATGCGACTGGGTCTACACCGCCCACTCGGACTGGGTATGACGCTTGGTGCTGGCGCGTTCAAGGTGCCAACTGGGGCGCTCTGCTGCTCGCGTCCTGCTCGATATGCAAGCGACTGCGTTACGGTTTTGTCAGATGCACCAGTGGTTGAGAGTGTGCAAATAAACTGATGTATATAAAATTATAAACAATTGTGTGTGTGTGTGTGTGTGTGTGTGTGTGTGTGTGTGTGTGTGTGTGTGTGTGTGTGTGTGTGTAGAGGAGAGAGAGAGAGAGAGAGTGAGGAGATGTGTGTGTGTGTGTGTGTGTGTGTGTGTGTGTGTGTGTGTGTGTGTGTGTGTGTGTGTGTGTGTGTGTGTGTGTGTGTGTGTGTGTGTGTGTGTGTGTGTGTGTGTGTGTGTGTGTGTGTGTGTGTGTGTGTGTGAGTATGTATGTATGTTATGTATGTATGTATGTATGTATGTATGTGTGTACGTATGTACGTATGTATGTATATATGTATGTATCAGTATGTGTGTATGTGTGTATGCATGTATGTATGTATGTATGTATGTATGTATGTATGTATGTATGTATGTATGTATGTATGTATGTATGTATGTATGTATGTATGTATGTATGTATGTATGTATGTATGTATGTATGTATGTATGTATGTATGTATGTATGTATGTATGTATGTATGTATGTATGTATGTATGTATGTATGTATGTATGTATGTATGTATGTATGTATGTATGTATGTATGTATGTATGTATGTGTAAGTATACATGTATGATGAAGAGGTGGAGCTGTGCTTGTGTGTATGTATGGTTGTGTATGCGTGCGTGCATGCGTGCATACCGTACATATATGAAGTCAATGGAGATTAATAGTACAATTCAGCGACAGAATATATCAGCAGAGTGAATAATGATATAATTTACGATTATTTATTTGTTTAAACTTTAATTTCGGGCACGGTAAGGATTGTTGTTTCTGACACTGCTAAATCGTGTAATGAATCTTCGCACAGCAAGTGTCCAGCCATCTGCCTCAGCGCACAAACACGAGAACGTCACAACTACGAGTTTAGCACACTGACACTGTCAGTGCAGCCACGCGTGTCCATTCGCGGTGGTCCAGGTCAACCAGCCGTCAGTGCACGTCGGTTACGGCCATACGTACGATGACCACCGTAAAATGACCACCGTAAATCACAACTGCTCATTTCAACGTCTCTATATGATTGACACCATCATTTAAACAGACCAGACGCCAACCCAACCTATTCCCTGCAGAGAAGACCTCTTTGGAATAGATGGTCACGCATGGCTGAGTCAATGTCACGTATGACGCTGTTGGTGCTGAGAAATGTATCCCGTTATCTTGAAGAATGTGATGCACATGTACGTATGTCTATTCAACAATACAATGTCAACTTAAACACGAATATTCTCTGTGTTGCGATTTTCCTTCAGGTTAACTCTGCAATCGTTTGCACATACACACGTAGTCATTTCCTTCGGTTTACCAGTACCGTCCACCAGCACGCTACATGCGTGGTCATACCGCGGCTCCCACTGGTTTGAAGGATGCGACGCTACAGTCGACCGTCAGCCTGTGTTCGTTTTACTTTACGATACAAACTTTAACATAAACGTCCTCCAGGTGTTTGGTTTGTCCAAACATTCGCAATATCGGACATATATCTCCATCGTTGCCTTCTTTGGCCTGCTAAGATTTCTTGCTGAGTTTCGGTCAGGTATTTGCTAGTACCGTCTATTACAACGCTATATGTATGCGTCCCGTGTCCTTTTCGTGTTTAGATCAATATATTTTTGTCTTCTTTATATATTTTCTACCAAAACTATTGTACTTTTGCCGAAATTGGAATATCGAATATTTCGAATGCGAATATCGAATACTCGAATCGAATTCGAATACATTTATTTCAGGTAAAAACCCATAGTTGGTACATACACATAAATAGCCTTAAAAAATAAATATGGTACAATCTTATCTCAGAACATACCTACTGGGCGAATGCAACCCTGCTCTCAAAGCCGGTGACAACAGTCGCTGTAGACACCACGGTGTCTAACAAACACCCTATCATTACAAACATCAGCATGTCTTGCTAGTGAGTAATTACACAGCACTATGAAATGTAATCAAGCTAAGCACAAATGAAAGTATTTCTATGTCTGTGTGGCTCTCTTTGTGAGCTTCTCTCCCTGTCTCTCTCCGTCTCTCTCCGTCTCTCTCCGTCTCTCTCCGTCTCTCTCCGTCTCTCTCTGCCTCTCTCTGTCTCTCTCCGTCTCTCTCCGTCTCTCTCCGCCTCTCTCTGCCTCTCTCTGTCTCTCTCCGTCTCTCTTCGTCTCTCCCTGTCTCTCGCCGCCTCTCTCTGCCTCTCTCCGTCTCTCTCCGTCTCTCTCCGCCTCTCTCTGCCTCTCTCTGTCTCTCTCCGTCTCTCTTCGTCTCTCCCTGTCTCTCTCCGCCTCTCTCTGCCTCTCTCCGTCTCTCTCCGTCTCTCTCCGCCTCTCTCTGCCTCTCTCTGTCTCTCTCCGTCTCTCTTCGTCTCTCCCTGTCTCTCTCCGCCTCTCTCTGCCTCTCTCCGTCTCTCTCCGTCTCTCTCCGCCTCTCTCTGCCTCTCTCCGTCTCTCTCCGTCTCTCTCCGCCTCTCTCTGCCTCTCTCTGTCTCTCTCCGTCTCTCTTCGTCTCTCCCTGTCTCGTTGTCTCTGCCTGCCTGCCTGTCTGCCTGCCTGCCTGCCTGCCTGCATGCCTGCCTGCCTGCATGCCTGCCTGCCTGCCTGCCTGCCTTCCTGCCTGCCTGCCTGCCTGCCTGCCTGCCTGCCTGCCTGCCTGCCTGCCTGCCTGCCTGCCTGCCTGCCTGCCTGCCTGCCTGCCTGCCTGCCTGCCTGCCTGCCTGCCTGCCTGCCTGCCTGCCTGCCTGCCTGCCTGCCTGCCTGCCTGCCTGCCTGCCTGCCTGCCTGCCTGCCTGCCTGCCTGCCTGCCTGCCTGCCTGCCTGCCTGCCTGCCTGCCTGCCTGCCTGCCTGCCTGCCTGCCTGCCTGCCTGCCTGCCTGCCTGCCTGCCTCTCTCTCTGACTATATCTTTCTATATGTCTGTCTGTCTGTCTGTCTGTCTGTCTGTCTGTCTGTATGTCTGTCTGTCTGTCTGTCTGTCTGTCTGTCTGTCTGTCTGTCTGTCTGTCTGTCTGTCTGTCTGTCTGTCTGTCTGTCTGTCTGTCTGTCTGTCTGTCTGTCTGTCTGTCTGTCTGTCTGTCTGTCTGTCTGTCTGTCTGTCTGTCTGTCTGTCTGTCTGTCTGTCTGTCTGTCTGTCTGTCTGTCTGTCTAACTGTCTTTCCCACACGCACACACGCACGCACGCACACACACACACACAGCACACGCACACGCAACACGCACACGCACACGCACACGCACACGCACACGCACACGCACACGCACACGCACACGCACACGCACACGCACAACACACACACACACACACACACACACACACACACACACACACACACACACACACACACACACACACACACACACACACACACACACACACACACACAGACCCGCTATAAATAATACAGAAGAGGGAAATTGGAAGTATTTCAAAATTATGATACGCTTAAAACTTAAGTAATATGACTGTCAGAAGGGCGATTTGAAGATATATACAAACTTGCAGGACACTAAGCACCGTCTGGTATTCGCATTGGATGGAAACGCTATTTTAATATTACTGAATTCAGACTTAACTACGAATGGTGTAACATAGGATGTGAGGCGTTATTCAGAAACAGCCTGTGAGGTAGATAACACGGCACATTGCCAGCCGTATAATATAGGCACTCCTACTCGGCCAACCGCGATATACATGCTACGCCCCGCAGGGCAGAGAGTGGGTGTGAACCAACACGTGGGTTTATGGTCGTTTCATCAACTTTGCAGTAATTACCTATACCTGGCGTATTGCCGCAGTTCACAGACTGTGTCGGCGTCGTGCCTAGGGCTGCGCGTTACAGCAAGTTAGCCAGATCTACAGACATCCAAGGAACGCCGACTCCGTGAAAGGAACTCTTCAATCATGGCACGTCATTGTAGTGTGTTTTTGTTCGTCGAAATGATTTGCGAATATTTGGTGGATTGCAATGGTAGAGCACTGGACCATAAGACAAATTATACTGCTCTTCAAAGCCGTGTACATTCCGCATACCATAAGTTGGCCCAGTTGATTCAGTTACTCACACGGCAGCATAACACACGAAGGAACGACTTTCGAATGTTTGCAGTTGAAGTTTGTGTTGGTTGCACTGCCACAGATGAATGATAAGATGTTGGTGTAAACCAAAGGACCGGATACGGCGCTATATTAGAAGAACATACATTTATTTTGTTTCGCGTGAGGACATGTAAGGCGTATCTTGAAATATGACTTCCGCAGTAGTTGAGTGGTGTTTTTTCTTGCTTGTGTAAACGGGCGGTGTCTTATCATGCTTGACAAGTCACTGTCTCTCAGCAATATCGAGTTGCATTGCAGTTGCGCAGCTAGCATGAAAGCAAATACTGAAAGACGTGTACAGTTTTGCTGGCTGTAGACAACGAGAACCATAAACTCGTGATTTCCATCGATATATGAAAGCATGTTGACCGACTAGATTAAATACGTCCGACAGCTATTAGTAGATAACTGACGCACACAAGAACTTCATTCGTTGCATGCACATGCATAGATCGCCAACGCTCCTAGCCACACACATCCAAACAGAGGCATTCATGAAGTCACCGCCTACTCCGACACTGCACTTTGACGGCCGACCACCGCGCTCTAACGGGGCCGCTCAATGAGATCGCTCACGGACGTTTGCCAACAGAGTAAGAAAGCGTCGTTAACTCACCGGGGGACGTGTGCCTCTCGCCAAGTCGACGATTATCTGCTACCAGCGGCGTTCCGGTTGCCAGACACAAGCCAGAGAAAGTTGCTCGAGTAGGTAGCGTGTGACAGTCTGACGGGTGTCCCCGGTCGAACGATGGCGACGACGTTGGTGTCACTGACGCGTCGTCGGTGGAGCGCGGTGGACGACGGTCGGTGTATTGAAGGAGGCGCACGGCAGCGACCGGTTGTGCCGACGGGCCTATGTGGCCGGGGGTCACTGCCAACATCACGGCACGTTTGCGTGTTGCAGAAAAGTTAATATGAAGCAAGTTGTGTAAAATAACACACAGATACGGTGGCGAGTGGGGCAGACAACGAACTGTGAGCGTTATGTACAGTTGGCGCCGTCGCACTAAACTGGTTAGGTGAAATGAAATAGATGGAAGGTAAACTACGAGAGAGAAGTGTGTGTGTGTGTGTGTGTGTGTGTGTGTGTGTGTGTGTGTGTGTGTGTGGTGTGCGGCGCGTGCGCGTGTCGTGTCGTGCTTGTGTGCGTGCTGTGCGCGTGCGTGTGCGTGCTTGTGTGCGTGCTTGTGTGCGTGTGCGTGCTTGTGTGCGTGCTTGTGTGCGTGCTTGTGTGCGTGCTTGTGTGCGTGCTTGTGTGCGTGTGCGTGCTTGTGTGCGTGCTTGTGTGCGTGCTTGTGTGCGTGTTGTAGTGTACGTGTACGTTGTGTACGTGACTGTGTGACGTGTACGTGTACGTGTACGTGTACGTGTACGTGTACGTGTACGTGTACGTGTACGTGTACGTGTACGTGTACGTGTACGTGTACGTGTACGTGTACGTGTACGTGTACGTGTACGTGTACGTGTACGTGTACGTGTACGTGTACGTGTACGTGTACGTGTACGTGTACGTGTACGTGTACGTGTACGTGTACGTGTACGTGTACGTACGTGTACGTGTCTGCGTCGTAGTATGTGTGGCATGTGTTGTATATTATATATATATATATATATATAATATATATATATATATATATATATATATATATATATATATATATATATATATATATATATATATATATATATATATATATATATAATTAAATATATGTGTGTGCGCGCGCGGGCGGGCGCGCGCGTGTGTGGTGTATGCATTCGTGCGTGCGAGCAGACATGTGCGGGCGTGTGTACATGACTCACCCATTGGCGTTCGAACTGTTAGTTCGTATCACAGTTATTCGTGCGAGCTTATAATATTTATTCGCAGAGCGACAGTCTAAGTATTGCAGCTATACAGTGTTACACAGGCCTACTTTTCATTTTAGAGTCATTTCCACTGTGCGTTTTATTTTATAATTCGCTTCTTACGATATGCTACCAAGAATCATACACGTAGTCCGTGATCACCTCACCTTGTAAATGCTGCTTTCATATAGGAGAAAGTTCTTCTAGAAAAGGACAGAGCAACAAAACACGGAAGTAAGTTTAAATAACTATACTTTTGTATTTTCTTAAATACACTGCAAATTTACACATAAAATGCATGTGAACACACAAATGAATCTCGGAGAAGTTGCACTTGCAACGATCTAATATTGACATACACATACTTGTTTCCTTTTATTTAGCTGTATGACTCAAGACATATGACCAATATTTCACACTTATAGGATCAACCAGATAAGAATGACAATAAAAACAATTTGCTGCATCGTCTGCTTTATTTTACATAGTCGTTTATATCTAAAGTACGGACACTTTGAAAACAATAACATATCAACTCTACACACAGAAAACAAACAAATCGTGCTTGTGTATGTGCAAACACATAATTGTTGGGAGTGACACCCTCTCGAGTCACTGCACGGTTGACAGATCACAGCTGACGTCGCTGTGAGGTCAAGCGTGACGAGAATACACTTCACCTCAGAAGACATCATAACCTAAATAGTTAGTCCGTTGTCCCAGTTGCCCTAACACTCTCGTTTTATTTAAACAGAATTCCGAGTCGATAAGTAACGTTGCTGAAGTAAATTGCAAAAACTTACTTTAGAGAAGTGCATAACTTTGTCGGATCGTCACGGTTGGGTGAACACGTGAATTGGCGACGCTGGATATCGTGTCGAGTTTACGCTGAGCAAACTGGCGCGATCCTAGCCTTGTCAATAAGAGAATACTGGAGATAACATGATACCGCTCACTTGTAGTCGAGTTAACGTAGTTCATCCTTAACAATACTGCCCGCATACCTGCACGCACATACCAAAGCGATGTATGCACGTTCAGGTGAACACTATAATGAACAGCGACGGCGGTAGTTAAAGTGGCGCCTCAATTCAATTATTTTGCATGTTTTGTTTCACTCTTCAAAACCAAACCTACTTGATATCCATTAGGAAGTGTGTGTGTGTGTGTGTGTGTGTGTGTGTGTGTGTGTGTGTGTGTGTGTGTGTGTGTGTGTGTGTGTGTGTGTGTGTGTGTGTGTGTGTGTGTGTGTGTGTGTGTGTGTGTGTTGTGTGTGTGTGTGTGTGTGTGTGTGTGTGCGTGCGGCGTGCGTGCGTGCGTGCGTGCGTGCGTGCGTGCGGGCGTAACGTACACCCTTGAGGACAGGACAACGTTACTGGTAGAGGTAACGTACACCATTGGAGACAGGATAACGTTACTGGTAGAGGTAACGTACACCCTTGGGGACAAGACAACGTTACTGGTAGAGGTAACGTATACCCTTGGGGACAGGATAACGTTACTGGTAGAGGTAACGTACACCCTTGGGGACATGACAGCGTTACTGGTAGAGATAACGTACACCCTTGGGACAGAACAACGTTACTGGTAGAGGTAACGTACACCCTTGGGGTCAGGACAACATTACTGGTAGAAGTAACGTACACCTTTGGGACAGGACAACGTTACTGGTAGAGGTAACGTACACCCTTGGGAACAAGACAACGTTACTGGTAGAGGTAACGTACACCCTTGGGGACATAACAACATTACTGGTAGAAGTAACGTACACCTTTGGGACAGGACAACGTTACTGGTAGAGGTAAGGTACACCCTTGGGGACCGGATAACGTTACTGGTAGATGTAACGTACATCCTTGGGACAGGACAACGTTACTGCTAGAGGTAACGTACACCCTTGGGGACAGGATAACGTTACTGGTAGATGTAACGTACACCTTTGGGGACAGGACAACGTTACTGGTAGAGATAATATACACCCTTGGGACAGGACAACGTTACTGGTAGAGGTAACGTACACCCTTGGGGACAGAACAACGTTACTGGTAGAGGTAACGTACACCTTTGGGGACAGGATAACGTTACTGGTAGAGGTATCGTACACCCTTGGGGACAGGACAACGTTACTGGTAGAGATAATATACACCCTTGGGACAGGACAACGTTACTGGTAGAGGTAACGTACACCCTTGGGGACAGAACAACGTTACTGGTAGAGGTAACGTACACCTTTGGGGACAGGATAACGTTACTGGTAGAGGTAACGTACACCTTGGGGACAGCATAACGTTACTGGTAGAGGTAACGTACACCCTTGGGGACAGGATAACGTTACTGGTAGAGGTAACGTACACCCTTGGGGACAGGATAACGTTACTGGTAGAGATAATATACACCCTTGGGACAGGACAACGTTGCTGGTAGAGGTAACATACACCCTTGGGGACAGAACAACGTTACTGGTAGAGGTAACGTACACCTTTGGGGACAGGATAACGTTACTGGTAGATGTAACGTACACCCTTGGGGACAGGACAACGTTGCTGGTAGAGGTAATATACACCCTAGGGGACAGGACAACGTTACTGGTAGAGATAACATACACCCATAGGGACAGGATAACGTTGTTGGTAGAGGTAATATACACCCTTGGGGACAGGACAACGTTACTGGTAGAGATAACATACACCCATAGGGACAGGACAACGTTGCTTGTAGAGGTAATATACACCCTAGGGGACAGGACAACGTTATTGGTAGAGATAACATAAACCCTTGGGGACAGGACAACGTTACAACGCTGAGGCAGTGGAGACGCTGCTAGTGCGAGTTTTGCGCAGTATGGGTTGGTTTAGGCTGTCTCGAGGCACTATTATACGTATGTAATAGTTCCCTTTGAGATTCCAGAGCGCCAAGCTGGTCTCTCCTGAACGACGGTTTCCCATAAAGCAGGATCGATGTCAACGTCCATCATGGAACTTTTCAGTTGTTCTCAAGCTGTTTCTTTTGGGTGCGTGTGCTATCGTAGGCTGGGGCGTCGATCCGGTTTTAAAAGTGGGGGGACGGGGGACCAATTTATATATACATATATGTATGTATAATATATATATATTACGATATATATATATATATATATATATATATATATATATATATATATATATATATATATATATATATATATAAAACATAATTCATTGTTGGTCTTGTGCTAATTCTAAAATAAACAAAGGTCTTTATGTTATGCTATTTAAAATAGTTATCTTGGCAACATATATATTTAAAGAGGGGCCATGACCCGCCCCAATTACTGAACATTTGGGGGTAGACTTGAGGGACTTCCCAAACCCACCTTTTGGCAAAGAAATTTGTCATCACTCAAATGGCATCAAATTACACAAGTGCAGGAATCGGCTGGTTCCGCCATAGGCGATATAAGTATCCAACAGGGCGATCTTATCCAAAGCACCCCTCCCCACAGTGTCAGCAACTTTGGATAAGCCGACTGTGATGGTAAATGGTTACAGAGTAATTACTACTTACATCCACTTTCTTTTTAATCGTTTCCATTGTAAATATTACTGTTATCGACGTTATGCCTATTTCCCATTGGCATATCTCAGCGCATAGGCAATCAACGTTCAGGCGTGCCCTCTGACGGATAATTATGTAAACCTAAACAACGGCCAATCCGTTAGAGGGCGACATCTTACAGACGCGCATGAGCAGACGTTTCGTTAAAGAAAGTAGGAATGGCGCCGCCTAACATAAAAGTTGACAATCTGTTTAACAGTCTCAAAGGCCTGCAACAAGGCCGATTGCGCCTGGAACAAAATTTGGAGGAACTTCGCGCAAAGAAGCGCGGCCTTGAAACTGCTCTCGATGAAGCCCATGCGAAGCACGCCCAGGTGAGGGATGTCAACCAAAAAATGAAAGAGACGCTCAAAATTGCACAGCATAAGGTTGCCCAAACCCAACAACAACAGGCGAGTCTACAAGTGGATGCTAAGGTCAAAGCCAACCGTATAGCGGAACTGAACAAACGGATTGAAGACGAACGGGGCAAACATACAGAAGAGACGCTGGAATTTAACGGGAAGCTATCTGATCTTGCCGACTGCTTCACAAGCGCGAGGAATTTCCACTCGAATGGAAATCTCCAGCGGCAGATACAAGAAACTGAAAAAGAAACAGCCGCATTCGATGCCGACTTAGCTGAGTATTTGGCGGAAACTGAGCAACCGCAAAAGCAGCTAACCAAAAGTGCTGAGGAACAAGGTGGTCTTCTACCCATGCTATTATCATTGAACCTAAATGAGGGCGCTGTTAGAAGTCTCAGGGGGTCCACTTGCAGATTTGTGAGAGCTTCAAGGGGTGCCGTTCGGGCTCTTAAGTTAAGAAAGGATGTAGTTGCAGGATTGTGAGAGGTTGTAGTTTAAAACAACCATGCTGCAGGACTGACCTACTAGGTTAATTGGTATAGCATTACAGTGTATTCTATATACTATAGGGGCTCCTCTGCTTCCAATTCTCTGTCCCCAAACGGTCCAGGCCTTCTTACACATTTTGTATTACTACTAGTATATATATATTTCTTGCATATAGCTTGTTTTTTGCAAACTAACAATAAAATGTGTATGTTACCAGAAACAGCAGAAGAAAAAGCTAAGGAGATTGGCATTGACAAAGATGATCAGACAGCCGTGCTGCAAATGTTTGATGATGATTTCGACCATGCAACAAGAGTAACAGATACTTTGATGGATGAGGCAGACCAATTGGAGAGGAAGCTTGAAGAACTACAGCTCTCTGGAAGCGATGACATTCAAATGTAAACTAAAAATGCATTTTTTTCAAATACATCAACCTATTAGATGCTGACATTCATTGTTTAAATTTGGATAACAATTGTTTTATTTGTATTTATCATATTAGGTTGTTTGTGCTTGGGTATTGTTTGTTCTAAGCACAACATGCAACTGTTTAAATATTTACTAATTCAAGATGTCATAAATACATTTGCAATAATCACCTCCCAAAAGAAACATAGTTTTGTTGCTTATCTAATATATGATACAATTACAAATGTCTGGTAATGGTATTTAATATATTAACTGTAACTAAACATAGATGACAGGTATCTTAGTTTACATTCATAATGCTTGAAATGTTATTGGAATATATTTGAATAAGTGGATGACACAAATAAAAAAAATTAGTTTTCAATTTCAGACCTATAGACCGAGAATTCTTCTTGTAGCATAGAAGCATCTTAATCCATATAGATCTTTTAGCAGTTTTACAACTTAGGGTTTGTCCAACCTATGATGTTAGAAGTATGGAATATTATACCCCCTCACTGGATAATGGTCCACTTTTTCTAAATATAACGTAAGATCTGCAGCCCAGTGCTTTTTTGCCACTACTCGCATAGAAAAGTGCAAAAAAACAAAAATTTTAATGTTGACTAACAGGCCCAGATTACTGTCAACAACCACAGACTGAAGAAGCTCCAGTAGCACAGCCTACCTGATCACCTAGCCAAGATCATTCTCCAGGGCACAGTGACAATGTAAGGAAAAAGACCAGGAAGACAAAGGAAGAAATTGATGGATAACATCCATGAATGGACTGGGATGAGGATGAACTTTGCTGCAACCCAAGCCCTTGCCAAAACCTGCCAAGGATGCAGTAGGCTAGCCCTTTGATTTCGGGAGAGGAAATGATGATACGTCATATTTTGCAACACTTACTGAGGTACATAATGTAGATAATGTAATAATATACCATTTCAGATTGAATACTTTGACTACTTTTATATTTTGAATATAATTGCAATGTAGAGTGTGTGGTACAGCCAGTCATCACTGGTGGAAAAGTAGAGTATAATGCATAAAATTGTCCTAACATGAACATCTGTAACTTCCAGATTATGTCCTGCTGTAAAACCACTTGTAGTACATGTGTCCCTCCCGCTGGTAAACAACAACACATTTGTTCCATAAACCTTTTAATATGCAACAATTGTCACCATAAGAACACACTTGCAAACTGATCATCCTCAATAATGACTAACGTAGATACAACTGTTATAACATAGCAATGTTTTTACCTTTAAATGGATAACAGCAACGTGCAATTTTGTGAATCATCTGTGAAGCTGTAACAACAAAACTAACTAAAACAATCTACAATGGGGCATGTCCAATTAAATTAAAAGATTAATTACAATCGGTTGCACTGTTTTCCTTAAAATGCCCCATTATCACAAGATTAACACCAGTAGTTAAACATACAATTTAACTGGTACACCATAAATTAAACAATAATGAATATTTCGGGTGAAATTCAACATTAACTGTCATTCAGTTCATATCAAAAATCACAAATTGAGTATCCACAGATGTCCTTTCATTCTTACGAGTTATTTACTTGAGATTGAAACATGATGAGATGAGATATCTAGGGAGACATCTAACAGATATTGTCTGCATAAATGTAACCCAAACTACAAGATGACTGGACGTCAAAATTACATAAGACAGTCCTGCAAAAGTTATGTGGCAGAACTGTTCCACAAATTATGATATAAGCACCTTTGTTGCCAAACATTTTATTTTTGTAATATTATTCAACACCTTACGGTGTCCAGTTGGACACAGCAAGAAAAACACTGGATACACACAACAGACACTGATTGAAAACATCATCATCAACTCCAAGTCACTAACAACACTTTGACAATCACTTGATAATTGGGAAAGAACTTATTTGTAACTTTCACAGCATTTGGTCTTTTGCTGCATTGTCATCTGTCAGAATAATAGCCACTTCTATGGAAAAATGCAGATAATAATACAAGACACACCTTTACAATTATGTTATGCACAAATTAAGCACCTTGGCTGTGACAAGCCTAGCACATTGTCACTGCAATCATCAGAGTGTTTCTCTACCGAGTCACTACAAATCACACTACTGTTTCTTCATCATAAATGTCCCACCCAAAATGCAAGGCACACATAATTCACAGTTGTAACACTGATTGGAGTATTTAAAAACTTGCCCATATATATATATATATGTATACAAAGGAAACGTACATACTGAGATGACCCTCTCAAATTATAGAGTTAAATTTGTTCTTGGCAAGGAAGCAACATTTAGCACATGTTGCAAGGCCAAATACTAGAAGTCACTGATCACTACGCTAAGTTAATTACAAATTGGATTTATTTCTGGTTGCACGTATCAACTGTTAATATAACATGCTATTTTAAGGACCCTGTATTATGCTGAACCAGAACACACAAAATTTAACAGGTATGATTCAACTTCAACGGGACAGCTACTGGTTGTCTCTATAGAAACCCTGGACATTGACGACAATACAAGAACTGACTCGTACAACAGCATGTGTGAATGCAACCACGGCATTCACTAACCTATTGGGGGGTGTATTACAGTAATAAACCGGTCGTGTATTTCCCCTGTAAATGACCACTGCACAAAAAAAATTGACCAGTCATTGGTGGCTTAAGCTTATTAACATAAACTATACGTAAAACATGATATACACTCAACAAAACACCATGTTATAAAACAATGAATTTTAACCAATCACCGAAGTCAAGATTACATGGTGAAATAAATGCTGCCATTTTATCATCTTCATGCTGATCATATGACTCGCAACAAACTTGCCAAGCCAGTGAAACACCTACAGTATAGTTGTTAGTGGCTTGCTACACATTCTGTTAACAAGCATTACTAAAGTATATACCTGAGTGCGCGTGACAGGGTGTTTGAGCATTCTGTGCGTGACACAAGTTAAACTAAGAGAACCTGGTGAGCCACACAAGACGTGTCAACCTACATTGATTACTTGTCACAGACCCGACACTGGGACTCTGTCACAAGTGAGAGGAGATTAGTGACAACACTGATCTAGGGCCATTTTGTCCCAAGTTCACTCATGTACTTACAAAACCTTTCTGCCCATAAAATGACAGACGGAAAATATATTGTGTGAGTTGTGATGCAATGTTTTGCTTGTTGGTGCACAAATTAGGGTTGAGGGTGACCTGAAGAGAGGTTTAAGCATTTATTTCATATCAAAGTATCTACTCACCCTAATCAAATTTACGTAATGTTTATAAATGTGAACAACGTTTTGAATTGGTGTTTATTAACAAAAAACTGACATGAGTTTATGTCTATGCACAACCATTGATATCAGCATTTTAAAACTATCTGGTTATCACAGTTATAGTAAAATGAATTGCATATTATGTTGCGAGTTTCCTTCTTTTGAAATATATGTAAATTTGGTCAAGATGTGTTGAATACAATGTATATTACTCATCTTCCTTCAAATCCTTTTTGAAAATCAACACTTAAATACCAGCTTCGTGACCTCATTGTTTTGGTGACTTGGGACAGTGGTCAAGTCTGAGCAGTGACCACTACCATCTGACTACTGACACACATTAACACTGGTCCCAGATGTGGTTATTCACTCAAGTGGACTATCGCTGACTGCCAAGTAACTACGCACAGTGGAGAAGTAGAGTGTGGGATAGCTCTTGTTGCTCAGCTCAAACTCGGCCACTGATTCCTCCCCCGTTTCACTGCAACACAGAAGTAATGTAGTTTATTTAATTGTTATTAACACAGCTGTGATTCACATGAATATATATGTGGTATGTACCATATTTTATACAGTAAACTGTATTTTCTCTGGTGCATATTTTCAAAATGTATAGGAAATGTAGGGTTTGTGACAGTGGCGACAAATTGTGGCTTGGTGGGATAACACCATTGATCGACTTGTGCTATTTGCTCTACCAGACGTGTGCATTTCAGGTGGAAGGAACTGTCAGGATGTGTTGAAAGTCTAGTGTTTTTTAATTAAACTTATGTTAGTTTTACACAGGACATGAAAAATTCAAAGGTATTGTCAGTTGATGATGTAACATGCCCAGGTTTGGACAAAATCATGATTATTTCGAATAAATCGGATTTATTTGATTAAACCAGATTTTTTATTAAATCGATTTATTTGATTTTTTTAACATTCTCGACAATCATAAGACATAATATGTAATTCGGAAAATAAATAAATATGTGGAATATCATAATATATCCAATAGGCTGAACTTTTATTCTTAGCATTTTTAAAGAATTAAAGCAAAGTTGTTATGTACAAATTTAAACTTTATTTAAAAATACAGTCAACCACAATGTGCAATCGTAAGGACCATCAGAATGTTCTGCCTACTAACTTACTAAGCCAGATACCAGACTGCCCTGTGTTGTGCCTTGCTGCCCTTATTTACTGGCTTCTCAGTGGGATTGGCAGTCCCTTCCCTCAAGAAATATGTGGCTTCACCATGACACCACATATCACTTGATTAAATCAAAGCATGCAATTAGCTGCAGTCAGTTGGTTCCTGGCAGGTGACAATACAGATAAAGCCCTCTTCCCAATCAGTCAAAGTCATGCCTCAGTGATCACATAGATCTATCACTTGCCTCTGTCACTTGCCTAACACAACATACCACAAGCAATACACCAACCATATATTTAATTGAGCACAGCTATAAAACCATGTGGGCCTAGTAATAACAAAATGTCAGCTGTCTTACTGTTGAGTGTTGTTGAGGATTAGTATTATAAATTTGCACAAATAAAGTGAGTAATCAGGTAAGTATAAATTTAAGATAATCTGAGAAAAAAATCTGGAGCTATTTTATGTAAATTGCAACAATACCATGAAAACCTGCTCTAATCATGCAAGGTATGACTGTTTCGGTAAACTATGAACAACTAGTAAATATTTCTTTGTCTGACTGTGTATGGTGCAGTGCAGAGGATGGGCACTTTTACTTGCAAAAATAAAACAATCTGTGATCAGATTTAAGACCATTTTAAGATCACTACTTCCAACAAATTCAAGACCGTTTCAGTTTTAAATAACAATGATACATTTTTAAATTTTACTAAAGAAGCATATTGTCCCAATGTATGTGGTTCATTCTACCTTTGCTAAATATTAACATATGGAACAGTTTCCATAAATAAAATGCAAGACATTAGAAATCTCCCTGAAGAATCCCATTCAAAGATCTTGTCAAGCGTCATACAAAACCCCATTACCAGGCAATACCTTTGAAGACACTACACATTGTACTTAGCACTACAGCCACTAGACCCTCACAGACACAAGGTCAGAGATCAGCCAAACCAGGTCTCTGACACATAAGCAGGAACACACAGACATTTGTAAGGCGCTCTAATACCCACCGGTACACCGTGTGGATGCTGTAGTCAGCCCACACGAGCTGCGAGTGTGGTCGTTTCCCTCTGTTCTTCAGCAGAAATTCCTACACGACAGATCAACAAGGTACTATTAGGTACATATTCTTTAAGTTCAAAACAGACGTACAAGTCTAATTATCCTGTTGTCATGCTGAATGCTAATACATAATAATAATGTACGCTGATTATAATAAATGCCAAATATATTTGACTGTTGGAGAAATAACTTGGTGTACAATTAAACACATGTCGATGTAGTATTGATATAAATTCTACTTTAAAGCACTTGTTCATTAATAGTTTGTTAATGTTACAAATATTTTATATGACTGACAAACAATGCATAAATTATTGAAAAGGTTTCACAAATCCACATTGACTGGCAGGTTTGGAGACAAAACACTCATTACTCATACTTATTAGTATTTGAGTTATAAATTTTCACAAAATATTCATTACTCATAGTTTTATACATAGCCTCATTATGAATATTTACAAGTACCTTGGGAGTACTTTAAATGTATTTTATTTGTTATGTCAACTAGCACATTTTATCCATTTATGGGCTAGGTGGGTGATCTCTGGAGGTGACCACTGGTGTTACTTATATCACATAAAGCATATCAAATACTTATACTTGTGTAGTTTAAAAAAGTACTCATCAGAGATGGAGTACCCCTTATTAGTACACATCACAGTATTTGTATTCGTTACAGGAATACTTTAGTTGGGTACTGTGAATGACAGTGATAGACCCTTGAGACAGAGCCACCTGGCCACACTGTCTGTGAGTGTCTGTGATAGACCCTTGAGACAGAGCCACCTGGCCACACTGTCTGTGAGTGTCTGTGATAGACCCTTGAGACAGAGCCACCTGGCCACACTGTCTGTGAGTGTCTGTGATAGACCCTTGAGACAGAGCCACCTGGCCATTCTGTCTGTGAGTGTCTGTGATAGACCCTTGAGACAGAGCCACCTGGCCACACTGTCTGTGAGTGTCTGTGATAGACCCTTGAGACAGAGCCACCTGGCCACACTGTCTGTGAGTGTCTGTGATAGACCCTTGAGACAGAGCCACCTGGCCACACTGTCTGTGAGTGTCTGTGATAGACCCTTGAGACAGAGCCACCTGGCTACACTGTCTGTGAGTGTCTGTGATAGACCCTCGAGACAGAGCCACCTGGCCACTGTCTGTGAGTGTCTGTGATAGACCCTTGAGACAGAGCCACCTGGCCACACTGTCTGTGAGTGTCTGTGATAGACCCTTGAGACAGAGCCACCTGGCCACACTGTCTGTGAGTGTCTGTGATAGACCCTTGAGACAGAGCCACCTGGCCACACTGTCTGTGAGTGTCTGTGATAGACCCTTGAGACAGAGCCACCTGGCCACACTGTCTGCGAGTGTCTGTGATAGACCCTTGAGACAGAGCCACCTGGCCACACTGTCTGTGAGTGTCTGTGATAGACCCTTGAGACAGAGCCACCTGGCCATTCTGTCTGTGAGTGTCCGTGATAGACCCTTGAGACAGAGCCACCTGGCCGCACTGTCTGTGAGTGTCCGTGATAGACCCTTGAGACAGAGCCACCTGGCCGCACTGTCTGTGAGTGTCTGTGATAGACCCTCGAGACAGGGCCACCTGGCCGCACTGTCTGTGAGTGTCTGTGATAGACCCTCGAGACAGAGCCACCTGGCCGCACTGTCTGTGAGTGTCTGTGATAGACCCTTGAGACAGAGCCACCTGGCCGCACTGTCTGTGAGTGTCTGTGATAGACCCTTGAGACAGAGCCACCTGGCCGCACTGTCTGTGAGTGTCTGTGATAGACCCTTGAGACAGAGCCACCTGGCCTCACTGTCTGTGAGTGTCTGTGATAGACCCTTGAGACAGAGCCACCTGGCCGCACTGTCTGTGAGTGTCTGTGATAGACCCTTGAGACAGAGCCACCTGGCCACACTGTCTGTGAGCGTCTGTGATAGACCCTTGAGACAGAGCCACCTGGCCACACTGTCTGTGAGTGTCTGTGATAGACCCTTGAGACAGAGCCACCTGGCCGCACTGTCTGTGATAGACCCTTGAGACAGAGCCACCTGGCCATTCTGTCTGTGATAAGACCCTTGAGACAGAGCCACCTGGCCACTCTGTCTGTGATAGACCCTTGAGACAGAGCCACCTGGCCACTGTCTGTGGTGTGGATAGACCCTCGAGACAGGGCCACCTGGCCACACTGTCTGTGAGTGTCTGTGATAGACCCTCGAGACAGAGCCACCTGGCCGCACTGTCTGTGAGTGTCTGTGATAGACCCTTGAGACAGAGCCACCTGGCCGCACTGTCTGTGAGTGTCTGTGAGACCTTAGACAGAGCCACCTGGCCCATGTTGAGGTCTGAGACCTTAGACAGCCACCTGGCCGCACTGTCTGTGAGTGTCTGTGATAGACCCTTGAGACAGAGCCACCTGGCCTCACTGTCTGTGAGTGTCTGTGATAGACCCTTGAGACAGAGCCACCTGGCTACACTGTCTGTGAGTGTCTGTGATAGACCCTTGAGACAGAGCCACCTGGCTACACTGTCTGTGAGTGTCTGTGATAGACCCTTGAGACAGAGCCACCTGGCCACACTGTCTGTGAGTGTCTGTGATAGACCCTTGAGACAGAGCCACCTGGCTACACTGTCTGTGAGTGTCTGTGATAGACCCTTGAGACAGAGCCACCTGGCCACACTGTCTGTGAGTGTCTGTGATAGACCCTTGAGACAGAGCCACCTGGCCATTCTGTCTGTGAGTGTCTGTGATAGACCCTTGAGACAGAGCCACCTGGCCGCACTGTCTGTGAGTGTCTGTGATAGACCCTTGAGACAGAGCCACCTGGCCATTCTGTCTGTGAGTGTCTGTGATAGACCCTTGAGACAGAGCCACCTGGCCACACTGTCTGTGAGTGTCTGTGATAGACCCTTGAGACAGAGCCACCTGGCCATTCTGTCTGTGAGTGTCTGTGATAGACCCTTGAGACAGAGCCACCTGGCCGCACTGTCTGTGAGTGTCTGTGATAGACCCTTGAGACAGAGCCACCTGGCCTCACTGTCTGTGAGTGTCTGTGATAGACCCTTGAGACAGAGCCACCTGGCTACACTGTCTGTGAGTGTCTGTGATAGACCCTTGAGACAGAGCCACCTGGCCGCACTGTCTGTGAGTGTCTGTGATAGACCCTTGAGACAGAGCCACCTGGCCGCACTGTCTGTGAGTGTCTGTGATAGACCCTTGAGACAGAGCCACCTGGCCACACTGTCTGTGAGCGTCTGTGATAGACCCTTGAGACAGAGCCACCTGGCCACACTGTCTGTGAGTGTCTGTGATAGACCCTCGAGACAGAGCCACCTGGCCGCACTGTCTGTGATAGACCCTTGAGACAGAGCCACCTGGCCATTCTGTCTGTGATAAGACCCTTGAGACAGAGCCACCTGGCCACTCTGTCTGTGATAGACCCTTGAGACAGAGCCACCTGGCCACACTGTCTGTGAGTGTCTGTGATAGACCCTTGAGACAGAGCCACCTGGCCGCACTGTCTGTGAGTGTCTGTGATAGACCCTTGAGACAGAGCCACCTGACCACACTGTCTGTGAGTGTCTGTGATAGACCCTTGAGACAGAGCCACCTGGCCACACTGTCTGTGAGTGTCTGTGACAGACCCTTGAGACAGAGCCACCTGGCCGCACTGTCTGTGAGTGTCTGTGACAGACCCTTGAGACAGAGCCACCTGGCCACACTGTCTGTGAGTGTCTGTGATAGACCCTTGAGACAGAGCCACCTGGCTGCACTGTCTGTGAGTGTCTGTGATAGACCCTTGAGACAGAGCCACCTGACCACACTGTCTGTGAGTGTCTGTGACAGACCCTTGAGACAGAGCCACCTGACCACACTGTCTGTGAGTGTCTGTGATAGACCCTTGAGACAGAGCCACCTGACCACACTGTCTGTGAGTGTCTGTGACAGACCCTTGAGACAGAGCCACCTGACCACACTGTCTGTGAGTGTCTGTGACAGACCCTTGAGACAGAGCCACCTGACCACACTGTCTGTGAGTGTCTGTGATAGACCCTTGAGACAGAGCCACCTGGCCACACTGTCTGTGAGTGTCTGTGATAGACCCTTGAGACAGAGCCACCTGGCCGCACTGTCTGTGAGTGTCTGTGATAGACCCTTGAGACAGAGCCACCTGGCCACACTGTCTGTGAGTGTCTGTGACAGACCCTTGAGACAGAGCCACCTGGCCGCATTGTCTGTGTGTGTGTCTGTGATAGACCCTTGAGACAGAGCCACCTGGCCACACTGTCTGTGAGTGTCTGTGACAGACCCTTGAGACAGAGCCACCTGGCCGCATTGTCTGTGTGTGTGTCTGTGATAGACCCTTGAGACAGAGCCACCTGGCCACACTGTCTGTGAGTGTCTGTGACAGACCCTTGAGACAGAGCCACCTGGCCGCACTGTCTGTGAGTGTCTCACCGCGTGGAAGGTCTGTTTGTTGTCGTGACCTGGTGGCTGGATGTTCTTGCGGTTGTACACATACTTGTTGTAATCAGTCGTCTTCCTCCGCATCAGTATTGCTGTCACCTGCCATGGACCAACCATCACTGTGACATATTGCGGACAACTCAACCTGTCTATGACACAGTCACTTGTTTGTGCAAACCACTTAATAATATTATATTTGTGAAATCCCGAGACAAACTATTCTCTTATTTTGTTTATTGGATCTGATCCTAATTTTTTGATTACATTTCTGATTTTATGTATCATAAGTGGATTCTATCTACTACCTATTAATGGCTCCTGTGTCATTTGAATTTCATTATAACCATCACATTAGTAAGCGTTCTTGTTACAGAGAATAAAGATGCATTCTTTGCTGAACTGATAACTCAGTAATTTTATTGATTTTGTGGATCCATCAAAATTCCGAATTCTCCATTAAATCATAAAAATGTCACCTCTACTGTATAAATGTTCTTAGTGCTACATCATGCACCAGAGCCAGTTAGTTTGTGTAGCATCTAACCTTGTGAAAATAGAAAAAATATGGGTCACTAGAAGGGTGGCAACTGACCTGGTCACCAGTGACACGGTAGTAGCCGTGTAGTATCCCCTGAACACGGCTCGTTCTAGTGCGTAGTTTGGACAATACAATATACGGGTCTTCTGGAGTGGTCAGCATCAACACTTGACCTGCACAAATCATTGGAATTAATTTATTTCACTGAAATACAAAATCTTACTTAAGCAGCTTCCCTCTCAAACTTTCCACATACATTATTTAGTATGTGGATAGTGTTTGTAGTTGTTAAAAAAGAGTATTTACAAGTACATTGAGAGTACTTTGCATGTATTTTATACATAAGTATATGTATCTACACACACTGTATATATCAATAATGATCAAGTAAATAAGAAGATGGAATGAAGTAATTTAGACATTGACCATTGGACTGCTCAACTGACATGCCCATGGGCAGTGAAACCATCAGCTATCTGTGTCATGTAAAACGGGACACTAACCGTCAGGAAAGAATCGTAAGTATCTGTAATATTCGACGAGCTGGAAGGGACGATAGAAGCCATCCAGACTCTTCTCCCCCTGGCGGTAGTACGACGCCTTACTGATGTAGCAGCCTGCAACAGTGGTGACACATGGTGGATTGTAATCAAATCAAAACTTTTTTTATAAATTTCAAGTTACAATGATTTATTAGTGGTTCAAAGTCTGTAAGTGTGCAGTTAAATACTGGTAGGGAAGTCGATTTACACAATCATATCATATCTCCTGGTATGATACTGTTTTAGGGTTCTAATATAATATTTACCAAAAAGGTATTATTTACTGTTCACTACCTTTATTTATCAAGTTTGCTACTGCTGCCAATAAAACACTTGGCCTTCAGCCAATAACCCTTGCTACTCACCCCCAAACTGGACATGGGGTCGCTGCAGGTACATGTTCCTGTAGGAGCCATAGATGCCCGGGTGTCCACATTGCACCCCCCACGTCCTGCAACAGATGACCACAATAATGACCACTGACCATTTGTTCTGAAATAATTCAGATTTAGAAGCAAAGCAGTGATTCAATTATAGACTATGTGAACTAAGCTTTTGTATTCCTAATCTAAATTAAGCATACACTCCTCTAGAAATAACGTCCTGATATTCAAATATCTGTTTAACCCTCTCTGTTACCCCGGTCCAAGTCCTCTTGTTAGCTGTACATATTCTGCAGTTTGTTGCCACTGGTGGTGACTTCCCTGCAGTAAGAGCTGCTGGCATTTAACATGTACCTATGCAGATTGGTGTGTCAGGTCATATCTCAAATTGCATTTGCAGTACATAATACCTTTTATATTACTGTAAAGATAGTTATCATATTTACAAACTTGTCACTGGATATACACAGTACCTTTGCATGCTTTCTGAATTCCTGCCATTTGAACATGGTAATTTTGTATTTGCAATGTGATATAATGTTTTCCTATCACAGTGAAAATAATAATCATGTCTACAAAGGTTTTCAATTTACTTGTTTTCATTTCAACATTGTGAATGCATAATCCTGCAATCTATATAATGGTTGTGGTTGTAATACAAAGTTGAGCAGTCCCAGTTTTCAAACAGGAATGACTCAAAAAGTATAGCCAATTTCTTTGTATATACAATGATGAATGTACAGGCGTATTGGTAAAATTGTTATCTTTATGCCAAGTTTATGGTGATATAAACTATATATTTAAAAAAAATGCATTTTAGAAGTATTACCACAGAGTAAATATTGTTATTATTATTAAATACGACAAGAGTGTTGTGGTTTCTGCACCACAAATAATCTGACCTGAGATAACTTACCTGTGACAGATGAGACGCCACAACTCGTCATCTCTTGCGTACAGGTAGAACCCTTGACACACCTGCACAAGAACATGACTTATAGAAACACCTGCCAGTTTCTTAACTGTTTAAATATAATATAAATGAATCACTATAAAATTCATTCTAAAGCATGAGGTTTCCTTCAGTAATATTCAAGGTTGGTTTTGGGGTTGAAACGAGCATCACAATGACTTATTACGTGACATCCTGATGTAATGCAAACACTATTCAGAGAGAAACAAACAATTATCTTATGGTTATACACTAATCCAATTTATTTGGAAAAATTAAGCCAAACAACCGTGTTCATTTCAGCACTTTTGCAGAATGTCACAGATTTTCGTCCTATTTTCAGAGTAATTGTATTGATTACATCCTACAAGAGACGATCTACAGCAACAAATGTATGTACATACACCAAACAGATACTGTAGTCAGCTTCAGAAAGAAACGTTGAATTTAATACATTTTTTCTTTATTTTTTAAGTTGTCAAACTTTGTGTACACATGGAAAACAGAATTTAGGCAAATGAACTTACGCGGGAGAGCTGCTCCAGAGAGTAGACGTCCAACTCCCCGGACACGACCCACTTGCTTATGTACAACAACACTTCCACCGGCAGGGAGGAGATGTGGGTGCCCTGAGGGACAGACAGGCACACTCAGTTCACACAGAGTACAAGGGCAGGGACATGGTCAGGGAGGTTTAGTGAACAACCTTGGGGATAGGTCACACAGTTGGGGTTATTAACCCAGGGGGTTAATAGGTGAATTGTTGTGAGCCTCAAAATGGTACAGCAGCTGGTGCCAATGGGATGGAGATGAAGGGTTTAAAATGCCACAAAAGGCAATTGTTATGTTCTGTAGTGAGCTAGAGTGATTACTCATACTTGCTGAGTTGTTATGTCAGTTAAGACAGGCCATGTATTAATTCAGGAATTGGCAACGTTACAACCTACATGGAGGTACACATGAAAAACTATTTCAGAATCTACTATTTGAAGCAATGTCCTGTCCAGGCCACAACAGTACTGACAAAATGAGTCAATTTCTAATACCAGATTCCACAACATGTTTGCACAGTGAAGCATTACATGAACATCTACATGCTAGATGTTGATAAGAAAGATACGGCCAGTTTTCCATGATGTGATGCATACCTGTGGCTCCCCCAGGGGCTGACATAAGACATTGTTGTTAATCTGCAGCTGGTGGAAGCGCTGTACGAGATCTTCTGGGTCATCCTCATCAAACGTGTCGCTAGGCAACCAAAACACAAACACCACTAGTTTTGGAAGATGCACTAGTTTCAAAATTCGAAAAATTTAACTATTAAAATGTATTATGTATGTATTCTGTGTGTGTGTGCACGCGTGCATGTGAGCAGAAACCATATTAATAACACTAGCATGTACATCCATGTATGGATACAAACTGGTTATATTATTTGTCAAGATACTAATTCAGTATAATGATTAATGCTTAAAGCTACCTACATAAACTTCCACAAACGACAGTCAACAGACGACACACTTACCCTGGCTCCAAGGATCCTTCACCATTTTCTGGGCCCACTGCCAAACAATAACAACATGTTTGCAAATAGAATAACATTTCTCCCATGTGGCCATCTTGCTGAAAAAACATGTTGAATTTGTGAAACTACTGAAGCAGTGCATTCTAAAGCATTTGCAATGTGCTGGAGTAATTTAGCATTTATAGATACATCAAATAGTGGGAGACAGAATACAGAAATATCTGTTAAGCCAGACCACAAAATAAAGTGTTTTTTTTCTAATATGTTGCTGTTTGTGTTTGGAGAAAGTAGAATTGATGCAAGTGTTTTTCCCACATATGAATGGACTACCAAATTACCAAGTCACTTATGTTTTCACATGACTTTAAACAAACTCTTTCCATTTCAACCAGAAATCACAGATTTCATGTGGTCCAGAAACTTTGTGAAGGAAGTCTGTTTGCAAAGGTCACAAGTTTAGATTTAAGTAATTTATAATTTTGTCCTTAATATGTAAGATGCCACATGTTGCGAGGCTGAAGTTAACCCAAATTCATGCCTTCTTTTGGGGGGAAACTGGCAATGTACTAAAATAGTAAAAGTATATTCTCAAGGACCCATCCACCTTCCAATGGTTCCTAAGTCTATCACTGTTAACATCATATGTTGCTGTGACCATAAGATTGAGAGCCACGCACCTTGTCTGACAGACAATTCTTCAGCCACACGCAACTCTACGTCTGGAACGAGCTGCACTGCTCGACGGTAATACTGAATGGCTGCAAGATGCAATATAACATTATATAACTACACATACATAGGCAGTTGAAAGGACAATTCAGCCTCTTTTATTAATGTATTCTTTAATATCATCTTTGCAAGCCATGGGTGGTAATTACCTGTACTAGCTGAATTTTTTAAAACTAAATGTTGGTCTTAGGCTATCTAAAGATCAAGTCAACCATTCTGACTATTGTATGCATTTCTGAAATTGGTAATGCATTGCAAACACAAACATCAACTACTATTATTAATGACAAGGTTTCATGATGAGATTGAAATTAATTATAGAAGCAAGTTTAACCCTCTCAAGGCCAGATTAATGGAAATATTGAATTATATTAAATCGAGAGATTGTGTTGTGACCGAATCATCAACAGAATTATCAAAGTTTGAAAAAATTAAGTTCATTATAAACTTTATCCGAAAATTCCATCAAAGTCTGAATTACTGAAGTTAGACATAACGACAATGTCAATAATTACAACGGTGCTAAAAAAAACACCACCTGCATCAATGCGCTGTCCATTAATATTCGTATATCACAAAGTAGACCGCTCAAAAGTTAGCATTTAATCGTAGAAATCGTCAGCAGGCATATTGTTTTACACAATTGTTGTGTACTCCCATGTTTTTCACCCTGCAGGAAATGTTAGAGAATTTAATCTATTGGCTAAAAATAGATTCACTGCATGACAATCATGACAAGCAGTACTGGAAATGGAGTTTGACTACAAAACCACATGGCAATTGACACTATATAGCCACGGAAATCGCATGCATTTCAAAATGTTGATGCTTGCCAGTGAAACTTCAATATTATTATGTGTGAACTGTCAAAATAAATTGCCATTATTTGATGACACTGTTTTGCTGTATGCAGTCTAAATGTGCCTCTGTACTCGGGTTGATTCGGGCATTCTGACCACGAGAGGGTAAATAAAACATCTTGTGAAACAATGTACATACAATATTGCAAATTCAGTCAGTCTTTTACTTTGAACACATCAAATCACAAGAGATGGAGGGGCTAGGGATGTTAGGAAGGGGGGTTACACATGGAGGTGTTTCGTATGCTTCTAATCGGGTGTACATGGGTACACCTGAAGGGTTTTGGTAAGCATTGACTCCACTGATATTCACCAAGTTCTGATGTAAGGACATGATCTTACCAACATACAGTCTCCCATTCTGCTCTGAATTGACCCCTTGCAGAAACAAGTACTTTGCCTAAAAAGAGAAACATATATTATTATATAATAAATCATGTACGTCAAAGGATTTGCAAGACAAAGTCATAAGGTAAAAAACACTTTTCTACAAGGTATTATTATCATGTACCTGGTAGGTGTAACGATATTTGCATACAGTACTCAGGTGAAAACTAGATGCACCTTTGTATGGTGTATTTTGCTTAAGGCTATTTCGACTGGTAAAATGCATGGCAATGTCCTGGGACCGGTTTCATAGAGCCTGCTTAAAATTTTGCAGCGGGCGATAATTCGTTGAAAGTCTACAATGTCGCAAAGTTACGCTAGTTGCATTTCACGAGTCAGCTCCATAGTTGCACTTAGACTGTGCCATGTATAGAGTAGGCGTAACTTTACGCCAGTCGAAATATTTACGTGATGCTCCCTAAGTTCGTTGATGCTCCCGACACGCCCTCTCTCAACTTATTATTTTTAATGTTTACACTGGATATCCTTTACATTCATCATAGCTTGTCATTTGCTATACGAACGGCAAAGGCTGCGCAGCTAAAGTGAAAAAGGGTATCTACAGACACCACAAATACAGGGATTCCCCACTGCGAACTAATTAGGTAAATTCTACGTCGATTTGTTTACATGAGTGCCAAATTGGCCTCATGAAACTGGCTGTAAGCTACACTGAATAGTTGCTGTTAGCTGCAACCAGTAGACCACGTAACTGCTCGTAAAATCATACAACTTTATGAAACCGGCCCCTGACCAGTAAATATATTATCCTCCCTTATAATTAAGAACAAATCAATATATTTCTCAATGAGACTATGAATATACAGGTACTTTCAACTGATATTACCTGCTCTTCAATACTTGGCTGCGAGTCTTGGTGTGTCTGCTCCAAGTGTTTATCCTCACTGTCACTTGAGGGCACTGCCTTGGCATTACTGAGTTCATCCTGCCACTGCCGTCGGAAGGCATCAAGAACTTGCTCAATGTTTACTGCCTCTTCAACATTGTTGGCATTCCCCCAATCTTCACCATGGCCAGAGACATTAAAAATGTCATTGTCATCCTGGTAGAAATGATAAAACAATGACTCGTGCACTGAGTATGTACACATCAGGTAAATTACAATCTGGATCAAATCACCACAACAGTTCAAATACAAACATGTTATCCCAAAATTTTTTTCTAAACAAAATTATTAATATTCTAAAGGTGTTACCTCTTCACAAACATTTTGCTAACATAACTGGCTTGGAACTCAGACTCACTCTCGAATGTAAATGATTCAAAGATGGCATCATATCTAGATAATCTAGTAGTATGATCTAGCCAGACTCAAGATATGCATCATCGACTGGAGACTGATGAAAATGACCACGTCTATTACCATGGTCCGTGCAATGCAGCTGATTGCTCAAAGGCAAAGATAACTAAGTTTGTTTCTCAACTGGTTTAAAACCAAAAACATACTTGTCAAGATTTCTAGGACAAAACTAAGTCATAATGGGTAATCTTCCAGTTAACTGGCCTAAATAATTTTTATCACTTTTTTATGTGTATGTATTCGAAATTAGATCAATTTGATGTCATAAAGTCAACGTAAACAAGCCAATGCTACAGGCATGAGTAGTCTCAGGTTGTTTACTCCAAACAGCCCAAACTTGGGATAACGCAGGAGTTTGTAGTGCTTCTTGTGCGCATGCGTTTGGTTGTATATGTTTGTTTGTTTGTTATAACTTGTTTGTTTGTTTGTTTTACAGGCAATTTAGGTGATTGGGTGTTGTGAAGGGGAGGTTCATTATTGCTGCTTGAAAAGCTATGGGATTTTCTATTTCAGTAATGTGTGGTGGGATCATATTCCAGATGCGAATTGCTCGGTTTTAAAAGGAGAACACTGCAGTGTTGATGCGGCACCTGGTGGCGATGTAATGGCCATGGTTTTTTATGGTTTTAGTAGGCCCGGTGGTGGTGTGATGTTGATTATGTTATTTAATATTTTGTAAAATGTCATGGCTTGTTTGATAATCCTGCGTCGCTCAAGAGTGGGCCATCCAAGGGTGGCAATTAGGTCTGTTGGCTGTTTGGCGTCAATGGTCGTTTTTGACAAATCTGGCTGCATAGTGCTGTTAGCGCACCCAGACGCATCATGTCTTCTGTGTGCATTGTGAAGATGAAAATAAAAAACAATTAGCAACATTTTATCAATTTAAACTTGAAACAAATAAATCTGCATGATACACAATAAAATTTATGAATGTAGTCTTAGCTACGTTTTGGGGAAAAGTCAGTACATCATAAGACATCGCTTTGTGGTTGTGATGTGTCTGGTGTGCGCTAACTGCTCACGCCCTGTGAAATTGGCTTGTTTACGTCGTCTCGACGACATTGAATTTATTTAAAACACCATTTAAAAATAATGTCTTAATTACTTCTTTGACTTTGTACGGGAAGTGATGGCCGGGACGTGCAATGCTCGCAGCAGGACACAACACAGATGTGTCACCAAGTCTAACCCTCCGACCAAGACAAGAGTCGAAGTCGAGTCACACAGTTGGCTATAGACCAGCTGTCAATGACAATAACACTGTCACTGCATTGTCACCATTTGTGCTGGCACTGTCAGACTCAGTCTAAGGAAGAGTGCAAGTGCAAGACCAGACATTTTTGGTAGTTGTTTACGTAATTAATTCGTCGAACAGAGGAAGTGACAAGGATGCATTTAACTTGAAAAATTACTATTACGTTTCTTAATTACCATGGCTTCACTGGCTTTGCAGCTTCGTCTCGAGCAAATCACGGAATGAGTAGCAAATAACGGAATTAAGGAAAACTCTTGCTCTCTGTACCGCCACCATATTGCTTGATAAGCTGAAATGCTAGCGAACGATCACGTGACCTCACGTTAGTTCGACGGAACTCTGGCAGAGGGCAATGATAATCACCTACGCAACTTATGTTTCGCTTGTAATATAATTTTTTATGATTTCAGTATTTAACGAACTCATCTTGATAATTACTATAAAAATGCTCAATTACAAAGTTGCATGCAGTTTTAATTGTATTAGACGGTGGTGTTTGTGTGAGGCTTAACAAAAATTATATATTATATATTGTTCCAGATGTTACAAATCAGACACAATTTTTTTTATCAACTTAAACGCATACGGAAAAGGAGTTCCTGATATTATGTCACGTGGTAAGGATCCATCGTAAACAGAAAAAACGTAAAACAGGTCTTCAAAGCGGAAGTAAAGTGCCTTGTTATAAATGACAGTATTGCCCAAAAATGTCACAAACGGCGTCTTAATCACGTATTGATGATGCGGATTCATTGCAAATATCTTCGAGAGGGAAGTCGACCTATAAAACTTTAAACGCCGATTGACCGATTTGCACACAAATGCCGGTACCGCGTCTGTCTGTCAAATTCCGGCACGTTCGGTCAGGTCTAAGCGGGAGGCCTGCCCGACTGTGACAGTCTCGTGATTTATGACAAAGTTACATTCCAGATCGAACAGTCTGCGAAAAGAACTTTACCTGTATTGTGGCTAACTTTTATTACATATCCCCAATACGGAGAGCGTAATGGCAATCGGCAACGAAGATAAAACGCCACACTGTCAACAGTCACGAACAAACGACGACGTTCTTCCGAAAGAGACACTCGACCCATACACATCGACACCGACACCCTGCACTATTCACAAAGACACGCGTGTATCATTGTTTTGTCAGACATGCGAACTCTTGATTTGTTTCAAGTGCGTGTCCTCCTCTCCACATATTAAGGATGCGCTACATCATGACCACAATTACGTGGATCTTGTTCACGCTTACGACGTTCAGAAGGTAATGATTAATTAATCTGAGTGAGTTAGGGTGTGACTGTGCGGTCAAGTCCATGTTTAAGAATGCATGTACAGTGTTAATGACAGGCAGATGAAGGGATGAACACAGGTCATGAGGGAATTGTTGACAGCTTATATTGTTCACTGTTATATCAGTCTGTGAATATTTACCAAAATTATACAAAGGTTTTCCCAAAACCTGAAGGATGTTGTATGTAAATATATCAGTTTGCTTGGTATGGTTTAAAGTTGAAATAGGTTTGTTATTCAATCCATGTATAGTTATTCTAGTCATTCCCTGAGTAATTGTTATCAGTAACACATCACTGTTCAGTCAATTTTATAACAAAGTTAACTTCATCAGTACGAATGATGTCATATTGGCACAGTTTGTAATTGTTGAATACTTAATGTTATCTTCATTAGTACAAATGATGTCATCCATCATATTGGTGCAGTTTGTAATTGCCCTCATCTTAGTGTATTGGTGTTTTTGTCATTAGTATTAATGGTGTTAATGTATCACATTCGTCGAAAATCTTTACAGATAAAGAAACATCTTGACTTGGGTACATGCAAAATGAACATTTGTGATATGAAGTATGGAAGGCAGTTGCATGTATATGCTGCAGTGTGTGAACTGTGCCACCAAGCAATGGCCGTCTTCTTTTTGTGTGCAGCCACACGGTTATTACCATGGCACGCACGATGTTTAATTGACTGACTACTGTCTCACCTATTTTTTAGCAACTGTTTTGTCCTTTGGACCAAAGATCCAGTGGACTTATGGCATCACTTAGTGTCCAACGTCCTCTGTGTGCCATTGGCTCCAATATCTTAGAAACCATTGAAGATGTATTTTTTGTTTGTATATGTCTATCTGTAAGGAATAAACTTAATCAATACTCGATAATTAGAGGATTAAGTACCAAACGTTTTTTTCTCATTAACGGTGTATATATATATATATATATATATATATATATATATTTTAAATTTTACTTTGTCACTTGCAGGAAAAACTTCTGAACAAAGTTGCCAAGTATCATGAGACATTCTCTGCACAGTCAAACTTGCGCCAGAAGCTGCTTCAGCGATTGCAGAAACTTAAGGTGTGTTCTTTTAAATATCCATTTAATACTTTGATGAGTTAATAAATATGTTGTACTAGAGATAGCTAAAACTGATTGTTTCATATTGCTTGAATTGATGTGGATAGTTAATTAGCAAAAAGATTAACTTTGATTTGTTTACATTTTAGTTGCATAAGTTAATTTAGAACTGAATTCAAGAACAGAACAAGAAGCACATCTAGATGTCATTGATGTGGTCCTTGAGACATGTTCCATCATATCGTATATTATTATTGTATTGAAAAGTGTAAAGAAACATAAATTTGAATATTGCTACTGGATTCATATTGTAAATAAAGTTCAAGATACCTTTCTGAATCCACTGTGATCTCCTATGGAGCTTACAGTGTCTTCTCGACATCTTCGTCACCGACGTACTATTGGTTACTCAGTCATCGTATGACTGACTCTGTTGTTGATCATCACATGACAGCAATTCCATGAAGATCGCAGTAGGGTTGTACCTAGAATCCCTCTCCCTCTCCCTCTCCCTCTCCCTCTCCTCTCCTCTCCCTCTCCCTCTCCCTCCTCCCTCTCCTCTCCCTCTCCCTCTCCCTCTCCTCCTCTCCTCTCTCCTCTCCCTCTCCCTCTCCCTCTCCCTCTCCCTCTCCTCTCCTCTCCCTCCCTCTCCCTCTCCCTCTCCCTCTCCTCTCCCTCTCCCTCTCCTCTCCTCTCCCTCTCCCTCCTCCCTCTCCCTCCTCCCTCCCCCTCCCCTCCCTCCTCCCTCCTCCTCCTCCTCCCTCCCCTCCTCCTCCAACTCCCAACCAGACCCTCTCTCTCCCTCACCTCAAACATTTTGTGTTTCAGTTTGAGGTTCTGCGCAAGAAGACACAACTGAGTCGATGTGCAAGGTCACTCAAGAGCAAGGTCGTAGTGAACGAGAGAGCGTGCCAGCGACAGCTGGAGAAGATGGTGCAGCCCGTGATAGAGAGAACAGACGGCATATTTCAGGATGTGGACTATGACGTCGTGTCTGGCAGCGGGTTGATGGGTGCTGCAGAGTCACTGCAGCAGATGTCTGTACACGATCGCCTCCCATTTCTCAAGGTCAGAGGTCACACAGGAAGTTGACAGTTCTATTGTAGAATGGTCTGGTGTCATTGTTTTGTTTAAGGGCTGCATGCGATGATTGAAATGTAATCTGATTTCAGCCTCACATACCTTATCTAATCTTAAGTTAAGCCAGTAGTAATCACTTTTGTACAACATCTGAACATTGATTTGACTAAGTCCTATGTAAATTTTCATTTTTTCTGATTTACTTCATCAATAGGCATTTCTGCACAAAAACAAGAATATGGTGCTATGTTATATGTGGTAGACTTTATATAGATCAGCAAAATGTTGTATACATGTTCAAGATTAAAAGTTAAATTTCTTTTGCTTTGGCAATGGTCGTTAAAGCATTTCAGACCCCCATAACCTATAAACATGGAAAGAAACTAAGAGGAAACGTGAGAAGTATTCACAGGCTTCAAACTTTGAAATGCATTTCTGGCATACATATTAAAATGTGACTTGTATCGTTTTGCTCATAGACTAATTGTTTGTATGTGGACACACTGTGTGACATAAACATGACAAGGTTGGTGCGATGTTCTCTTGCAGAATGTATGTCGTGTAATGCATGAGATTGATGCCCTCAACTACAAGCACTACTCCCTTGAAGAAGGGGACACGGAGACCAATCCACCAGAGCTGCTCAGTTTAGGGAGCATCTCAATTGATCGTGACCGTGAAACCAGGGTGCTTAACAAAGTGTTTCTTCTGGCGACCAGTGGTAGGTCTAACCCAAGTTCTCCAAACCCCCAGACGAAATTTTTAAAAGTCAAAATTCAATTAACCATCCCAGTGGGCCTGCTATATTATATGCAAAACTTCAGCTCAATGCTTGCAAAACTGAAGGACGTATGTATGTATGTACGTACGTATGTATGTACTTACTATGTGCAGGCATACACAGAAACACATATATTTATTTATCTGTAATTAATATATACATATATATTAACATAAATATATGTATGTTTGTTTATATATATATTATTATATATATATATATATATATATATATATATATATATGTGTGTATTATATTATATATTCATGTAAACATCAATTATAATAGAAAGATGATAAGGTAATAAAGTAACAGAAATGTGCATATATCCTAAAAACACATTTAGCTTATCATAATGTTAGAATGAGTGAAACTCAAATGAGTATTATGAATGTTGATAACAAACCTGTGAAACTCAGAATTGACATGTACAGATACTGAACTGTTATGGCTGATTACAGTCTCAGGGTCGTGTGCTTTCTCTCACAGTGCCAACGAAACCAAGGCTGCTCTTCAGTTGGTGCACTGTTGGTGCGCACTCCGCAAGCATCGTGTGGAAATACAACAAATCTGATGTCATTGACAAGTTTGTGATCACGTATGACCTTACGACGGAGACAGTGGACAAAGTGGTGGACGATGTAGAGACAAGGGATGAATGTGGGGAGAAGAATGGGGAGAAGGGTGGGAAGAAGGATGGGGAGAAGGATGGGGAGAAGGATGGGGAGAAGGATGGGGAGAAGGATGGGGAGAAGGATGAGAAGAAGGATGGGGAGAAAGATGGGGAGAAGGATAGGGAGAAGGATAGGGAGAAGGATAGGGAGAAGGATGGAGACAGGCCAAGTGCAGGAAAGGGGCAGGTCACAGTCAACAAGTTCATGTCTGGGCGGGTGCAAGCGACCTTGCTTGGACTCGAACCAGACACTGAATACTCTTTTCATCTGATCGCTATCAACCGATGTGGTGAGAGTGAACCACTGGTTGCGTGCTTACAAACGTCTCCAGCTAATGACGACACCAACCTGCAGGTGTACTTCCCAACAGAGGGGAAACCTGTCGGCAAACAGTCAAAGGTCTTTTTCGTCGAACCTGTTTCCCATGTTTGCTTGCTGTTTATTCATTCTAGTGTTTGTGTTGGTTCTGCCGCGGTTTCTCCACAGAGCTGATCCGCTGTGCGAGAAGATTTGTTTTGGTAAATCGTGGTGCAAGATTCGATGCTGGAACTACGTCATTGGGATGGAGGCTTTGTTTAGAGACACGGCTTATGTCATGTGGAATTTACTACCACGTCGCTTACGGCCTTACTTTGTGCCACAAGTCCAGGAAGCGCCTGTTTACAAGCAAGAAAACAAGTGGTGGTTAGAATGGCTGGATTTCGAGTTGTAGGCAATGTTTGTGCGTTTGAAAAATGCTCTTCTCGTGAAAGCGCTATGCAGTCATTATTTCTCTGAATGGAAACGTTGGATTGTGAACATTGGACTTGAATGTTCCAACTTCTTTAGTACAAAATGAGTGGCCAGAGGGCAGCACATTAGGCAAAGTATTCTTGGTGTTATTTTTATAGTAGAACAGTTATTGAGCGTGTGTATTTAAATACACTTACAAACAGCTAGCAATAAAATACTGTAGTAGAATACAGTAACTTGTTTGGGGTTTTCCAACTAAATATTGTGTAATACAGCAAAACAATGTTATAACAGCAATTCAAAAGACAGATCTTAGAAATATTCACGTAGAAGGCTGCCTATCCCGTTATGCAGTATACCTCAAATTGATCAATTGTAATAAGTTTGTTGAATCAGGCATACTTGTCCAATTTGTGGTTTGGTGTGTGAGAACATGCATTCTTCAATATAAGTGGCAGTTATTGCTGAATCAGGCAGATTTTAGGCGATTTGGGATAAATACAATTAAGGTTGCTCTGAGATTGGCTTATGCAGTTATTTTATGAGGGTGACGAATGCAAGTTGTGAACAACGGTTCATATTTATTAAATCTTGGTATGTCTTCAATATATTTATTCTAGTAAGAACAATAATTATGTATCTTGTTTCAGTATAAACTTGCTGTTACGTTTGTGACTACACCCGTTTTGAATAATAGCACATTGTAGATGTTTTACGATGTGATGTTTATATTACTATTTTCAGATGGCATTGATTTGCTCTACTCGGTAGGATGGCATCCTTGCAACTTGCTGCATATGTCGTAAAACTGCGGCATTCATCACTATGAGACAGTTCATTGCTTAGATATACATCATATTCCAAGGAAGTGCATAGTGTTTGTTTATGTGTACAAAGTTTATTCTATTTATTCAAATTGAAATGTCATGCTTTTGCTAGACAGCTGAGATCATAATAATATGATATTATTTATGCAGAGTTATGTAATAAATTGTGTACACATTGGTCATTATCTTATTAGTTGTTGTATACAGAAAAATAATGTCAAGTATGTATGGAATACACGTTGGATTATATAGACCTGTAACAATCTACCTCTTTCAATAGAGTTTCTTTTGCAATGTGGCAAATTAAATTTTTAGTTAGGCTGTCCTAAAAGTGTGTTCAACCTTTTGTTACACAAAAATATCTTCCATAATGTTTTTTGTTTTGTTCTAAGGATAGTAGACACCAATTTGATAACTGATGGGGGTTACTTGGAAACATGTATTTGACTCCTACCCCAGGAAAGTGCAATAGCAAAGGTGTTCATTAAAAATATATATATTCTCATAGGCTTTAAAAGAAAATAACCACTGAACAAATAATCTAAGGAATGTACAGTCTCAAAAGTAAGTTAAAATTAAGGACAACTATTATTAAGAGTAAACAAACCTTGATTAATTGGGAAAGGCAAATGTGTACTACCAGGTAATACAGAAACCTGTTGATACTTTGTACAAAACTAGTTCCTAGTAATTATAATAATGTATTATAATTATTCCATCAGTACCTAAAAAATAAATAAATATTGTGATACGCACACACACTCGCACATGCACACACACAAACACACACACAGATAAAACATGACATATATATATATATATAGTCAATAAGACTTGGGAACTGAGAGTCAACCAAAGACAGAGCTCTAGGTGTTGACTGACGATAATATACTTATATGTTCTTACAGGTCCTTTTCTGGCTTGTATTAGGCATTCCTGCCTCTTGTACCAGCTCTGTCTTGAGCTTTGTTTTGAGACTGTGCATGCGTCTAAAGGTGACACAGTCCATAGTAGAGGTGGTGCAGAAAAATCATTTTTATAGGATGATTTTTCCATAGTTTATCAATTTTTACTTCAAATGATTGGACTGATGGAGCATCTACCACAGACTGTGGCAGACTATTCCATACATCAGTAGATCGGTATATACAACACAAACTGTTTTTATTTATTAATTATAAGAATGATATGTACGTATATAAATGTGACAAAACATATATGTTATGCATTGCATGAACACATTTATTTAAAGTAAAAAAACATTGTGTCATATACACGTGTACATTTGATACAATATGTCATATAAATAAATAGCCCAATAGGATTACATATCTTATAATGTAATAATAATATAAGTTAGATACAATTACTAAGTAAGTTAAAACAATGTAAGATTATCAAGACAGGCAGTATAAAGTATTAACTAAATAAATTGTTTGGTATTTTCCTACAAGCTGACAGGTATAACAGGGCACAAATGTGACACATGGGCTTAAATTACTGCTGAAAAAACAAGACGTGCTCAGACAACTGCCATGAAAATTAGCGCGACAACGAACATTTTGTGTTAGATACAGTTACTAAGTAAGTTAAAAACAATAGAAGATTAACTATAGTAAATTTTATATAAAGTAAATAAATTGTTTGGTATTTGCATGCCAGGCGGCGCCACTCAAATCTACTTCACAGTAACACTTGAAACATTTGTCGTTTCGAGTAGGGCTACACTTTGTATAATGTAATTGTAATTATTACAACATGTGGCAGCTTGACTGTCGTGTGCCTACGGCGATTGTGTGCTTCAAATCGAGTGACGTATAAATACCAACTAAAGTTCGAGCACAGATCGAGGTACAAAAATAGTTGGTGTTGTTTTGAGAGCGATAATAAGAGGTTGGGCTGTAATCGCCGAGATTTGATATCCGCCCACTTTTCTAATTTTGCGAACTGTGCAACTGTCCAGACAACAAATAGTATTTCTGTTCATGGCTATGCGTGAATGTTTAACTAGTATGTATGCGGTACGTTGTACTTCTGAGGATTTATTTTGACAATATTATGTTTATAATGTTAAAACTAAAAATATCCAAAAAAAATGGCCAAGGAAGTATGCCAAAACTTTCTCGTGACTCGATATCAAGTGAAGGCAGTCATATATATCGTCGACTAGTGGCTGCGCATAGAAACCAAAAAAATGAGTGTAATCTAAATATAATATATGCCTCTAACATGCACCGTAACAAACTTGGACCCCGTTACTGTGTTATAATACAAGTTGAGACAAAACAGTGTGTCACTGATACTAGGCTAGACTAGGACTATCAGTATCTTAATTTATTTGGCAGACAAAAGTAAGGGTATATGCATGCACACCCATATACACGTGCTAATGATGTTCACCAAAGATTATATATATATAGACCATAATATATATTACGAAGGCCTATATATTATGTGGGTATATATATATATATATATATATATATATATATATATAAAATAAAAATTATTTTATACACTGTATTGTCTTTTAAACAGGTGTCTTATATCTACAAATGCTGAATGTAAGAAGACTGTGTTAACTTTTACATCCAACCAGCTACACTCATCTGAATTGTCCCAAGTACGATGGCTGGCCAGTACGAGCGCTTTCATGATGACGATGTTACCGCATCAGGAGGGGAGAACGTGTCAACATCGGGATCAGAAGATGGCACCACGGATCACGTGGTGACCTCTCAGGTGCAGCCAGCTGACCTGCCGAACACTGGAGGTCAGAGGTCACAGAGAATACAGTTTATGGAAGGTCAATGGCCCACACAGGTTGGATGCGTACATCTCGTCTTTGGTTTCCTGCTGACATTCCTGGGTGAGCATCTTGTGTTTGTTTTGATGCTACAAGTGCACTGGTATCAACCCACCATCCAATTTGAAATCTTTCCCCCCTTACTATATCGCCAACAATACCTGTGTAACCAACATCTTGTACACAAAGTACAAGATGTTGGTTACACAGGTATTGTTGGCGATATAGTTTCCTTTAGATACTATAGTGAAACTAGGCTTATCGATACAAGATGGTTGAATTTACAAGGGATGATTATCAATAACCAAAACAAGTCTACTTGCAGAAAAGTACCTGAAAGAACAAGTTTTTACAAAATGTGATAGGCCAAGTCATTGTACATACAGTATTTTCTAAAGCATTGAGTGCTTACCCTGGGGTATGTTGCAAATATATGATTTTCATAATTGGTTTCTGACCCGGCTAAATGTTTTTGGTTATGGCCATAGCTTTACGTAGAGACCTGCCCAGCCGTCATTTGGACGGGTAAAACCTGTTGTGGACGGGTAGAAATATGGGTGGATGGGTGAAAAAATGAAGGAGCAAAAATAAAGGTCTTCCTAAACCATAGATATTGTTAGTTATGCCTTGAAAGTGAATGTAAATTATGTTACATGTGCGTTTGTAGTTCTTTTCAGGTCATCAGACACATTTAATTTTTTTTAATCTGGCTTAACAGATAATAACAGTTAACATCCATGGGTCCACGAAAACATGTGTAACTGGCAATAATTTGATCCTGCATAAAGCCCTGGTTATGGCCACTTGTTATAACTCGTGTTGAGACATTTAATGCATTGCATCTTTCTCGTCACAGGCACTTACAAATACACATTATGTTTTGTTGTTAGTACATAATATTGTAAAACAACTATTTTATACAGTCAGAAATTAAAATTGGTCACACAAAATTGTAACAATTAATTCTTTGCAAGTATGAACTAACCAAGCATTGACTACCTGTAATTGGAGACACATACTACAATGCTATGCACACAGTAGAATGCTGTAAACAACTGGTATTGTACATAACGGTGTATGACTGGCTGAGACAAGTGATACTAGCCATCACTGCTCACTGTTGAGTCATAGTTGTTTCATCACCGTGACGATGTATTGTATTGTGTTTCAGGTCTAGTTCAGGTGTTGGCCCTACCCCTGGCAGAGGACAGCACTGGCACCTTCAACATCTTCCATCTAAGCAGACAGAACATCTTCGGCTGTGGAATCTGGGCTGGCATACTGGTTGTTGTTTATGCTGTTTACCTACTACAGTATCTGCCAGTTCTGTGAATGTCACCAAGTCGAGGTCCAGGCTGTACATTGTAACTTAGTGTAAATTCAGACACAGTCGAACCTCTCTTTATGGTCACCCCAGCAATACAATCACCTTGCAATTAAGGTCACTCATATGACTCGTTACAGTCCCTAAAAATTTCTGTAACAAAATAAAGCGTAGGTAATTGATCCTGCTAATAGGGTCACCTTGCTGTTCAGGTCGCTTTGATCCAGTCCAAAGGGTGAACAAAAAACATGCAGTAAGGTCTTTAAATAATAAAACATTGGAATGCGTTGTAATGTTGGGACATACTTGTATGACGACCCAACATTACAACGCATTCCAATGTTTTATTGTAACTGAAATGAAAACACATGGCAATAAAGCTGATCTTATCTGTCCTATCATATTTTTGTACCTCATTTCAGGTGGATTGACTCTGTCTAATGTTTTCTTGTTTCAGTTAATACTGTCAGGAACTGTTGCACTGAGGGCAGCTATCTACCACAACATTACTGCAGTAAGTGCATTGATATCTACCATAACATTACTGCAGTAAGTGCATTGATATCTACCATAACATTACTGCAGTAAGTGCATTGATATCTACCACAACATTACTGCAGTAAGTGCATTGATATCTACCATAACATTACTGCAGTAAGTGCATTGATATCTACCATAACATTACTGCAGTAAGTGCATTGATATCTACCACAACATTACTGCAGTAAGTGCATTGATATCTACCATAACATTACCGCAGTAAGTGCATTGATATCTACCATAACATTACTGCAGTAAGTGCATTGATATCTACCATAACATTACCGCAGTAAGTGCATTGATATCTACCATAACATTACTGCAGTAAGTGCATTGATATCTACCATAACATTACCGCAGTAAGTGCATTGATATCTACCATAACATTACCGCAGTAAGTGCATTGATATCTACCATAACATTACTGCAGTAAGTGCATTGATATCTACCAGAATATTACTGCAGCAAATGTATTGATATTTATGATAACATTACCTTCTGGATTACTGTGAACTTGAACATTACCTTAAATGTACATCACCATTTTAAATATGTTCACATTATATTTTTGTGTTTTTACCTATGTAAAATACACTACAGTTTGTATTTTAATTAGACATATGATAAGTTGACAGGTTCAAAAGAGCACCCTTGGTCTGCTGCAGATCTCACACTGAAGCAGATAACACATTTGTCTATGAAGCGGCGTGTTAGAAAATCAGAAGAGAATGTTGAAAGATCACTGTTTAATCAGTTGTCTTGCACTGAATGTTTCAGATTTATCTGTTCTTCCTTCTTACTATCCTGCAAATACTAGTTTACACAGGTAAGGACACATTTTTATGTATTATTCCATATGTAAACATGTGTTGACGTAGGCAGCAAATAATAAATTTACTGTGGAGCCATTGTTAAAACATGCAATGTCTACAGCAGAGTGAAAACCAAATCAGAAGTGGACAAGGAAGCCTTCAGCATCTTGGAAGTCAAAAAAATAGTATTTATATATAACCTGCCCTCCCAAGATAGTTGTCATTTTTGTTTTAAATATATTCACTCTCGTAAAATGTACACAATCAGTAGGTTTATCATCATTAAATCTATTTTCATCTGTTCAGATCTGTCTACATTGTTCCTTCACTAACCTACTTTATTAATATCTGATAGTTTGTTTATCTTTTCTTTAATGACAAAATACTTATACTGTTTATATATGTACAGATCATTTATTTTCTCATCAAAAGAAACCTAAAATGTCACTCCTTCTTTGCAGTATTTAGAGCATAGGAGATGTCCGGTTTGCAATATTCGCACTGTTTTGTACATCTAGTTTCATAGATTATGTGTTGCTAATATACTGTGTTTGCAGGCATGATGTTTCTTGTCCTGATCAGCTACTCTGAGAACTGGATCACACCCACGGCATATGACCACACCAAGGTACAATGGTCTATTCCCTTACACTGCCAGCAGCAATGGTCCATTCCCTTACACTGCCACAGCAATGGTCCATTCCCTTACACTGCCAGCAGCAATGGTCCATTCCCGTACACTGCCAGCAGCAATGGTCCATTCCCTTACACTGCCAGCAGCAATGGTCCATTCCCTTACACTGCCAGCAGCAATGGTCCATTCCCTTACACTGCCAGCAGCAATGGTCCATTCCCTTACACTGCCAGCAGCAATGGCCATTCCCTTACACTGCCAGCAGCAATGGTCCATTCCCGTACACTGCCAGCAGCAATGGTCCATTCCCGTACACTGCCAGCAGCAATGGTCCATTCCCTTACACTGCCAGCAGCAATGGTCCATTCCCTTACACTGCCAGCAGCAATGGTCCATTCCCGTACACTGCCAGCAGCAATGGTCCATTCCCTTACACTGCCAGCAGCAATGGTCCATTCCCTTACACTGCCAGCAGAAATGGTCCATTCCCTTACACTGCCAGCAGCAATGGTCCATTCCCTTACACTGCCAGCAGCAATGGTCCATTCCCTTACACTGCCAGCAGCAATGGTCCATTCCCTTACACTGCCGCAGCATGGCCTCCCTTACACTGTCAGCAGCAATGGTCCATTCCCTTACACTGCCAGCAGCAATGGTCCATTCCCTTACACTGCCAGCAGCAATGGTCCATTCCCGTATACACTGCCAGCAGCAATGGTCCATTCCCGTACACTGCCAGCAGCAATGGTCCATTCCCTACACTGCCAGCAGCAATGGTCCATTCCCGTACACTGCCAGCAGCAATGGTCCATTCCCTTACACTGCCAGCAGCAATGGTCCATTCCCTTACACTGCCAGTAGCAATGGTCCATTCCCTTACACCGCCAGCAGCTGTTCCAATACAACTGACATTTAAAACTAGACAGTGATAAGTAATTTTGGAGCATTGTATGTATACAGTGTATCTCCACAAAATCATAATATCTCTGCCTTTCTACTTCACTGTGTAATAAATTTGTGAATATTACATGTAATGTCGTTAGTTTGACCCTCGTTTCTGATAGCAAGCAATATGAACTTTTGTGTAAAGATTTCACAGTTTGCTTCAACATTTTATGGGTATTGGGGATGGTTTGTTTATCTGGACCCATGCACCAGCCTCTGCTCCAAAAAAAGAAGTCCTATATTTATTTCTGCTTTCTATTTCAGAATTATTTTAGAACCCTGTCCAAAATTATGATTCAGTTTTTCCCATGTAATTTCTCTTAACTGTAAAATTATTTGTGAAATTTTCTTTAACTACATAGCAGGCCAATTTATTTTACATAATGCATATTAGTAGGCACATTTATACACTAAGTAAACATGACTGTTAGATGCATGTTTACTGTTTCTCCAAATAGTCATATCATAGCCCTTTATGAGTTTCCTTTGAGTCACCTGAGTTGCATTACAACATAATTCACTGACTCACATCTCTCATATCTTTGTAACTAAATTGACCCCACAGTTATTATTGATGTTGCAGGGGAGCGGGGTGTACTTTGGGCTACAAGTGGCCATCTCTTGCTGTATTGGGGTCTCGGTGCTGTTGGTTCTCCACGTCTTCACCAAGTACTGCGAGACTGTAGTGTTCGGGGAGCTCCAACTGTGTCGCCACTGGCTGCACTGTTGCGCCCCCTGCTGGTGTCCTCGTGTAAGTCTTTCAGCATCTTCGCAGATCTTCTGTTTCAGAAATTTAAATACAATTATTACTAATATCTTATTACTATTATTATTATATATTACTATTATTATTATTATTTATTATTATTTATTCTATTTTTACTTATTTTTTATATATTTATTTACCACATTCGATATAACTATATTTTATGTTTTATCCTCAGTATTATTATATTTTTGCTTACTTGCTTTTGATTCTAAATATTTGTATAACTTTAAGTGTGGGTATATAATTTTACTGAATGCATTCAATCAGTCCCTCAAAGGAAACTGATTGTGTCCAGTGACAAAAACAAGGAAAGTCTAATAGCATCATCGAAGTTGACACTATACAGGAGCCTTCTCTCCATATAAATAGCCTATGCATTAATTGAAGCATGGCTGAATGCTTCCCATAGAACTTGAGATGGTATTCGATTGAGTAGATCTGCCATGTGTCAAGTGTGAAGCACTCTTAGCCGTTCCAAGAACTGGATAAAAGTGTATACATAAATACATACATTTGTACATACTTGTGTACACACTTGCCTTGTCACGTGTCCACAGGTGGTGGAGCAGGAGGAACTGGCAGACGAGAACATAGCGGCTCGTCCCCCAAGTCTGCCCGTCTGAGCACTGCAGCTCTCCAGCCTCACCTGACACTGGAGTTGTGGACCAACTGCACTGCTCACTTTAAATGGAATACACAGTATTGCTTATATATTATAATTATTATATATATATATATATATATATATATATATATATATATATATATATATATATATATTACCATAGAATCGGAAATAATGGAATGCTGAACTTTGAAAGTGCATTCCAAATGGCTGTGTGCTTGTTCATTCGTAACCTTGGACCATTGGCCCCATACCTACCAACTGTAAATGAATTTGTGATAAGAATAGTAATAGTCATAATTGATCTACATGATTTATTGCGCAATGTGTGGGATATTGATTGGTAATTGATAATAATATTGATTATAATATTATAATAACAAAACATAGATATTCACCATTCAAGGAGCTATGAAAAATTTCTGAACATATAATATTGCATTACGATACATGACAAAACATTGCCGACTTAGACAAATGGCATGTTTACACAGGCAGTCATTTAAAAAGGGCAAACATTTACATACTCAGACTTACTTATTAAATGTTATACATGCGTTTGACCAACAATGTATGTGGTGTGATGTGTTTCTGGGCACAGGTTTGACAAACAAATAGAGAGTGACAGCTATGCAATTTAACCGTGCCACATTTAAATGTGCCACATTGAATTTGTGACACTATTCAAAATGTACTGAGTTTTATACAAGTGGGCAGGAGGTGTATATATATATATAGAATTCTTCTATTTGTAAGGCTTACTGAATTGTACTGTGTTGATTTTTGTTGAGTTGGTATGATACGATTACGTCATGAATTACGTCAATGCAACGACACAGTCAGTAAATATTGTATCCAGTCCTGGTGGTGGTAACAGTGCACAACGTGGCAGGAATTATTTTACTATAATTGTGTTTATATTACAGTAATCAGCACTACACTGTTATATTAATGTTTATGATGTTAATTTGTTGTAATCAGCATTGAACATGTAGTGTGATTTGTACAGAACAATGGCAAATTTGGTTATCCCGGATTGGTTGAAATCTAAATAAATGTGTAATTGTCAAACAGTTGTCTCTGTTTGTTATATTAATTGTATCATTATCATTAGTAAATATAATAGCTATGAATAGATATAATAACTTTGTATTGCAGTCTTTCTGTGGCAAGTCTGTCCATAGCAATTTTCTGACACCACAGTGGTTTGGTTGAAGGTAGGGACTTTGCAGACAAAACAATTCCATTAATAAACAAAATTGGTTGTGAGGGAGGGGTTGTAGGGGGAAAATTACTAATACTCTACAGTGAGCATAAATATGAATGAAAATATTCTGCTCTTTCTACGCATTCAGCTATGCCTGTAAACGTGTGGTTGGGTAATACAATTCACCAGTTGTAATACACTGATGTATTACAAATACAGTACTGATGTATTCTAGCCATTCTTTTCAAAAGAAAGAATTGGGACCCTGTTAATATATCTCCTATGATTATCGAATCCTAATTATTTGAGCAATTCCGTCACTCGACAGACAGACACGTCGGTGTAGATATAACTGCATTTTGTAGGCCTTTACAGCATCCAATACAGACTATTTCAGTCGGCGGAAGCAGCTGTCAGACTTGGTCACGTTACTGTTATCAGTGATGTGCACAGCAGGTATAAAAATAATATGCAGCACGTGCAGCTGGTCTAAATCCGTTGTCTGTTGTGCGGAGGCTCGCCGACAACAACGTACACAACCCGGCACACGTGGTAGTGGGGTGTTTAGTTATAACATGCAGTATTTTCGGTGAGGCTACGCCGTCGTATAGCAACCAACAGAATCTCGTCCATATGCTCGTGTAAACGCCGGCGAGGGAAATTTTTAATTTGCACAAATTATTACACTTGTTTTACATATGCAGGTACTCGTTTCAGTTTTGATTAGTTTGCTTCCAATTTCACTTTCATGCAACCTTACTATTGCGCACTGCATAACTCCTATATCTTGCCTGTGAAGGGGCTGCGGAGTCTACACACATAAGACCTACAGAACGACACGTGTCGTTACAATAATTTCTAACTCAAAGGGAGCTCACACAAACGCCACAACACAGACGGCGGGTTTTAGGGCAGGCACTTTATCTATGAGCCGCTAAATATATCAGTAGGCCCAATAGTTGGAATGAATCGTTTCCCATTTTACGACTAACCACCCAATAAACAAGCATTCGACCTATCCTTCATAAGTCGTTTTTTGATGGAAGCTGCGCTATGTGGGCGTTCGGTTTCGGCGTGTGCTATGTATTGTTTACCAGTTATTTCTCCGCGGGCCAAAGCAGCCGCGTAGCCAGGATTTTGCATTGGAGAGGGCCACGCGAAAACCAAGCAAACTTTTATATAAATATTATATATATATATATATATATATATATATATATATAAATATATATATATATATATATATATATATATATATATATACAGAGTTTGTTTGGTTGTCGCGTGGCCCCCTCCAATGCAAAATCCTGGCTACATATAATTCAAACTCAACTGCCGATATGACAACCAAATTCACTGATCAATGTAGCTGGCAGTTCAAGTTCAGCAAAACAATTCTCAGAAAGCGTCAAAGTTAAAATGTAAGAGAGAAACGATACATTATTAAAAAGACACGAACAAGCCCCTATACATAATATGACCCTATAGCCGGCCACCACATTCCTCACGCTACTCTTCCAAACCTACTGGCAAAGACCATGACAAATGCCAACATGTAGTCACTTACTCTGACGAAACAATTATTAAACATCCCTACCTTAACATAGATGATATGGCGTTGGCAATCAGCCAGTAACTTCACAACATGAAACGTTGCGTATTACAAGTTATAAATTCACGATAGGAAGTGGCACTTTCCCAGTGCAAAATCCACTAGATTAATTGCTTTGGTTACAATGAAGATTACAGCCGGAGCAAACACTTGGAGGAAAACCGGTGGGGTGATGGGAGATAGGCGCATATCTCGTATACGTAAATTAAATGTGCTCAGCCCGTGTTTTACCCCGGCATACACGAATGCGCTAGAGACGACGGCACTATCAGGGAAACAACAGGAGAAGGTCCAGTTTTGCGAAAACCTGGTAAGAATAATCGTGGGAGATAAGAGAGCTGATGAAAGAAAATTTATGAAATAAGGGTGGAGGTTGGAGTGAACGAAAGTTCTAAGAAGAAATTGGTGAGGAGTACATGAGCTGGTCATGTGGGAAAATGGGAGGTGAAAACCTGGCAGAGAGCAGATGCCCAGAAAGTGGAGGGGAAATGGAGGCGAGGAAGAAGACCGACATTGCGATGGGGAATTGCATTAAAAATGACCTAGAAACAACGGGAGAAAATGGGTAAAATGGATAGATTGAAGGAGTCAGACACTGCTGACAGAGACCGTAGCAAGAGAAAAGTGAGAGGAAGAAAAAAGACAATGAAAAAGGAAATCATGTCCAACTCCCTGACGACAGTGATGCCAAGAACAATATTAACAACAAAATGCAAGTTGACCCTAGTCTTGTAACCTAGTCTAGTAACCTATTATTTTGAATCTTTAATGGCCATTAGCCACCATGCACATTCAGAATAATGAAATTTTCATTGCTCTATCAACTGTTACGATGCAGCCAGTGACAGAAGTCCTAAATTAATCCTATTTGAAAAATGACAGTTCTTTGCGAAAGGGTATAGGACTGGGAAGGAACCTTTTACACAGGCATCCTAAAACCCACTGTGCTTTGTGATTCTATGAATCAGGCAGCCAGTAATTGGTCCTCCGTTCACCACAATGCTAATTTTTCTCCCGAGATTGGGGGGGCCATGCCCCCCTCTGGCTACGCCACTGGACCAAAGCTTTTAATTATGTAAGATATAATATTTGTATTGTTGATCTAAACTCTTTGCGCTGTGCAACCATAGATCAATAAATTATACTATTGAAATGCCGCGTAAAACAATTGCAAACGTTAT
>JAODUO010000666.1:127500-142500 GCA_025642075.2 Ridgeia piscesae | reverse complement strand
GTACAACAATACTTCCCATATGTTCCAGAACGCGTTTGCATTGGCTCATTAGCAATTTCGTTTTTAGGCATCTACTGAAAGTTGTCAACGGGAATGGCACCAGGCATTACGTGAAGACGCGACGCGTAGGTGAATACGTGTCAAAAGTTCAACTGCCAAGAAATCTGGAGTGCAGCCAGTGTATGCTACAGTGGAAGTATCATGCAGGTGAGCAGTCATATTACAGAGAAATACACGTGTTAGGTGCTTTTTCAAAACAGCTTGAACACATAATTTGTTTTATTTTAAATAAACTATATAAACAATATTCTACACAATACTGCTACTTATCACTTATGCTTGTTTTAACGTACAGTGTGTATATAGCGCTCTCGTGATGGTATCCATTGGTCACACACGCGCAAACCATTAATTTACTTTAATAAGTGTATCTCTTGTAAATACAATTGTGGTTTTATGAGTTATGAGTAAGTTGATTGAGGCGTTTTGTATATGAGTGTCAGTGCATTTGAGATAAAATCAAAATGGTTATGTGGGCATTTTGATCACACGAAATGTCTTCGTCTTCGTAACAACTAAACTGTACAGGTAAGTGTTTATATAGCGCATATCCAGTCTTCAAAACTGATCAAGGCGCTTTACATTTTACTTCCTGGCAGACTGGCAGAATATCATCTCGATTTCTCTAGGAAGCACCCAACTACGCTGTCTATAGCTTTATACAGCTAAGTAAACTGGAGCAATGTAGAGTGAACGAACTTGATCAAGGCTCGACAAAGCAACGGGGGATTCGAACCCACGTCCTCTTAGTCCAGAGTCCGAAGCTGTAGCCACTGAGCCACTGAGCCACCGAGCCACCGAGCCACCGAGCCACCGAGCCACCGAGCCACCGAGCCACCGAGCCACCGAGCCACCGAGCCACCGAGCCACCGAGCCACCGAGCCACCGAGCCACCGAGCCACCGAGCCACAGAGCCACAGAGCCACAGAGCCACAGAGCCACAGAGCCACTGAGCCACTGAGTCACTGAGCCACTGAGCCACTGAGCCACTGAGTCACTGAGCCACTGAGCCACTGAGCCACCGAGCCACTGACTCACTGACTCACTGAGCCACTGAGTCACTGAGCCACTGAAACACTGACTCACTGAGCCACTGATCCACTGAGCCACCGAGCCACCGAGCCACCGAGCCACCGAGCCACCGAGCCACTGAGCTCACTGAGCCACTGAGCCACTGAGCCACTGAGTCACTGAGCCACTGAGCCACTGAGCCACCGAGCCACTGACTCACTGACTCACTGAGCCACTGAGTCACTGAGCCACTGAAACACTGACTCACTGAGCCACTGAGCCACCGAGACACCGAGCCACCGAGCCACCGAGCCACCGAGCCACCGAGCCACCGAGCACCGAGCCACCGAGCCACGAGCCACCGAGCCACCGAGCCACCGAGCCACCGAGCCACCGAGCCACCGAGCCACCGAGCACCGAGCCACCGAGCCACCGAGCCACCGAGCCACCGAGCCACCGAGCCACCGAGCCACCGAGCCACCGAGCCACCGAGCCACCGAGCCACCGAGCCACCGAGCCACCGAGCCACCGAGCCACGAGAGCACCGAGCCACCGAGACACCGAGCCACCGATCCACCGAGCCACCGAGCCACGAGCCACCGAGCCAGAGCCACGAGCCACCGAGACACCGAGCCACCGAGCCACCGAGCCACCGAGCACCGAGCCACCGAGCCACCGAGACACCGAGCCACCGAACAACCGACACCGAGCCACCGAGACACCGAGCCACCGAGCCACCGAGCCACCGAGCACCGAGCCACCGATCCACCGATCCACCGAGCCACCGAGCCACCGAGCCACCGAGACACCGAGCCACCGAGCACCGACCACCGACCACCGAGCCACCGAGACACCGAGCCACCGACCACCGAGCCACGAGACACCGAGCCACCGAGCACCGAGCCACCGATCCACCGAGCCACCGAGCCACCGAGCACCGAGACACCGAGCCACCGAGCACCGAGCCACGAGACACCGATCCACCGATCCACCGAGCCACCGAGACACCGAGCCACCGAGCCACCGAGCCACCGAGCCACCGAGCCACCGAGCCACCGAGCCACCGAGCCACCGAGACACCGAGCCACCGAGCCACCGAGCCACCGAGCCACCGAGCCACCGAGCCACCGAGCCACCGAGCACGATCCACCGAGCCACCGAGCACCACCCGAGACACCGAGCCACCGAGCCACCGAGCCACCGAGCCACCGAGCCACCGAGCCACCGAGCCACCGAGACACCGAGCCACCGAGCCACAGAGCCACCGAGACACCGAGTCACCGAGCCACCGATCCACCGATCCACCGAGCCACCGAGCCACCGAGCCACCGAGACACCGAGCCACCGAGACACCGATCCACCGATCCACCGAGCCACCGAGACACCGAGCCACCGAGCCACCGAGCCACCGAGCCACCGAGCCACCGAGACCACCGAGCCACCGAGCCACCGAGCCACCGAGCCACCGAGCCACCGAGCCACCGAGACACCGAGCCACCGAGACACCGATCCACCGATCCACCGAGCCACCGAGACACCGAGCCACCGAGCCACCGAGCCACCGAGCCACCGAGCCACCGAGCCACCGACCACCGAGCCACCGAGCCACCGAGCCACCGAGCCACCGAGCACGAGCCACCGAGCCACCACCGAGCCACCGAGCCACCGATCCACCGATCCACCGAGCCACCGATCCACCGATCCACCGAGCCACCGAGCCACCGAGCCACAGAGCCACCGAGACACCGAGTCACCGAGCCACCGACCACCGATCCACCGATCCACCGAGCCACCGAGCCACCGAGCCACCGAGACACCGAGCCACCGAGACACCGATCCACCGATCCACCGAGCCACCGAGACACCGAGCCACCGAGCCACCGAGCCACCGAGCCACCGAGCCACCGAGCCACCGATCCACCGAGCCACTGAGACACCGAGCCACCGAGACACCGAGTCACCGAGCCACCGATCCACCGAGCCACTGAGACACCGAGCCACCGAGACACCGAGCCACCGAGACACCGAGACACCGAGCCACCGAGCCACAGAGCCACCGAGACACCGAGCCACAGAGCCACCGAGACACCGAGCCACCGAGACACCGAGACACCGAGCCACCGAGACACCGAGCCATCGAGCCACCGAGCCACCGAGACACCGAGACACCGAGCCACCGAGCCACCGAGCCACCGAGACACCGAGACACCGAGCCACCGAGCCACCGAGTCACCGATGGTTCATTAACAGCGTTTCTCACAACCGAATTTACTTCCCCCCGCGATCCCAACCGTAATGTTTTGGCGGTAAACATAGGTATGGATTGTCGCCGCCATTTGAATTTCCTTGTTGCGTAAAACTTGCCGATATTCATGCCCCATATAATGGGGTGTTGTTGGTTGTCTTCACAGTCAAAATCTGCCATAAGATCACCAAGAAATGTTTTTGCTGCAAGTTGTTTTTAATGCAAAACGCAGTGACGACATTTGGAACAATGCGTGATGTATATTTTGCCGTCCTAACGTGGAACCCATCGTTGCTGGCGCGCCGTCTGTTGTTACGCCATACAACTTCTCCTACGGCGATTTAAGTTCACTCCCAAAATCTTGCATGTTCCGGAAAGGTCGACTGCGCAGATATACAAAATACTTATCTCCCATTACATTTTCATGCGGAAATCGAAGGAACGCAATCAGTTCAACAGAGATAGTATCTGCTTTCGTCCTGTTGAATACTCAACCCTTCTGGAACGCTGACTGGGGGAGGCTGTATGGGTACGCAGTAACAACCATCATATGTGCGGATTGAATGATATACGACCAATAATCTGAGTAGATATGCACTCGCGATGCTAGGCATACATATTGCGGACGATGGTCCGATAGCCGCGAAATGCAGCCTACACATTTTTTATCTAAACACAAAGAGCAGTAGGCATGTATCACTCATACAAATCATCAGCAACCCGTTGACCAGCGGTTGTACAACTAGAAGTCTTCCAAGCTAACATCTGCACGACAAGGACGCTATGCAGCGGGGATAGCAAGCCAGTGTATATTGAACTATGTATACAGGATAGCCTGAGAAGGGTTTCACATGCAACCCCCTTCTACAGATAATTACACCGTTTAAAATGGGTTGACGGTAGAATTTCCTTTTAGGTAACAGCTGGGGAAATGACTTTGTTACGGGCAAAGGCTGTATTGGCTGTGGGCCACAAGAAGAATTCTACGCGTGTGCTGACGTCAAGATCTCTAAGAGAGGAGGCACCATTGTTCATCCAACGAAAGCACCCATTGTCACGCTGAAGGTAGGGCGCCATCACTGGGGGACGGTATTGAGGTTTACGTGTAGGTACTTATCATATCTAAATATTAACTATTAACATAACCATCATAATGTATATACGTATTTGTTGCCTGAATTGTTACTGCAGTTTAGTACCCGGATGATGCAGCTGGCATTTTTCAGAGATAGTAAAGGGCGATACGGGAGAACGTTAATTTGTTTGTCAAATAAAAGTTTGTTTAGTTTGCCAAATATGTTCAGATGTAGTATATGTTGTATAGCAATAGTTATATCATATTATTGCTGATACACACTATACCTATATTCCGTGGTGCTGATGTTCGTAATATCGAAGGAATGACCTACATTACAAAACAGTAATCCTGTTTGTTACATGCAATATCATTGGTTCATCGCCCAACACTTTGCTTCCTATGTCCCTAAGTGTTTCTATATGACATTTTGAAGTATTCGAATATCGCGCTCTTCGAACTAGTCATTGTGGAAGTTTTGCGGAAGGATGTTGATTAATTATCTAACCATATTCTGAACGCAAATTTATGTTGTCTCAGCCAATCGACCCGAAGGCCCAAGTGAAGAGATGTCGCGGAGGTAAATACAAGGCAGGCGGCCACTACATAAACAAGAGCAAGACGATTGACCCGTGGTGCATGACGATGTGCAACGTGGCCGGCCCAGACCGGAACTGTCCGCAGACCCATTGCCAGTGCGCATGATCACCGGATGTGACACGTCAATCTCAAATGGTGCATTTCGTGTGGTTCGTCTGAATAACCTCTCATTGTTAGTTGTGGCAGATGTTAACATTTAAACAAGATCCTTTAGTCAATATTTCAATAATGACACAGATTCGCCACAAAATGTAATTAACTAAGGGAAGGCTGAAAGTAAGTCAATAAAGGATGGTCACCGTTTGAGATCTGATGTTAGATTTGCAAGGGTAAAATGAAAAGATGTCAATCGGTTGTGATATGAAGAGATTACAGAGTTCAACAGAATGTCGGTGCGACGTGTTGTATGTTCAATGCCTATTAAATAATTTCTGAAATGTGACAACGACTTTGTTCGGTATGACATAACAGTTTTTTTTTCTGTATATATATATATATATATATATATATATATATATATATATATATATATATATATATATATATATAAGGAAGGAACAGACGGCGGAAAGGGAAATCATGGCCAGCCTGACCCCTGACGACAGGGGTGCCAAGAGAACAACATCGTGTGACACAGTAACACGATTCTTACCCCGCAGATATTAAGGCAGGTCCATATCAGTTATATTATAACAAAATGGACACTCGATTAGTAAAGGATAGGGTGGGGCATGGATCCCCCTTAATGTACAATAGGCGTAGTTATTCGTGAACTTATCATTTTGTATTCCTGTTACTCTCATGCGATTGTCATGTGGTTATGCATTAATAATACCAAAGCATTTGTGACATTTGACCACGATAACGATTGTAATTGTTAATTAAAAGTATTGTTCCAATGGGCCTCTTTCCCCATACCTGGGGGGCAAGTTGTGTGAGGCATGAAGCCCCCCGGGGTCCTTGTCCCACAGACAGACAGGTTCATTGTATAATATACGAACACCGAAATGAAAAAAACAATTGTGATCAACGCGACAATGTTCTGTATGTATTATATTATGCAATACAATAATCGAATCTACTTAATTCTGACAGTCCTTAACTACAAAAATAAAATAACTTTGCCGGTGTACAACATATAAATACTGAAATACTCGATATCAACCCGAAAGTGGTTTATAGATGTAATATTGTTCAACATAGGTATTACTAGGTACCTAACCAACATAATTACGACAGTCCTTCACTTTTAGGCAACATAACGAATACGTTGTCATGTAATACAGTCGACTGACTGTCTTCAACGGCTGGTATCCAAAGCAAAGAGTGCAGCTTTCAGAATATCGTCCCCATATGCACCCCGTTCCGTCTTGCGCTTGTATGTGAAACCATATCTAAAAACATATTGCTCACTAAGCAAGTAATCACATAACATACAGGTCTGCAAATATTACGTCTCTATAAAATTATGAATGCCATTTTGCACAGAAACGTTTGAGCGGAAACTTTTACAGATCTTGCCCATTATTAACGTAATAATAGAGCTTTACTGCAAACTTTGGAATCATCTTACCAACTATACAAAACAAGTACATTTGTGTGACATATTAAGTGTTACCGCAATATGTGGGGCTTCTTGCCTCCAGCATGCATGATCTACACAAATGTCAATTCCCGCGCTAATTATAATTGTCACCCATTTTTACAAAACGTAAATGAAGCTCTATAGACTGCTAATAAATATAACAACAATAGCACGAGGCTATGTTTAATTTGGTTGCTATAGTAAAACATTACAATCATGTAACAAAGCATAACATGCTAATATTTACTTACCGCGTGTTTTTACCAGCGTCTGTTTTTTCGTCAGAATAGACAATAAGTGGCAGCTTTGTAGTCATCCACGATACACATATCTCAGACACGTAAAACTGACGTAACACTAGGGGCTTGTTAACCCACGGGGGCCGCATGCACCACCCTACCCTATTCACGATGGTGTTTTTAATTACCTGCTAATATATTTATTTAATTAATCTAAGCATGTTTGTTTCTTTTAGATAGCCAAAGGATAATTCAATTTATTTAGATTGTATTTATTGTAATTGTTGTGTGCTACTCTTAACTAATTCAGTTTTGGTTTACCGTTTAATATTTCAATTCATTAATGCGTCGGGCAGCAACCTGGATTTGGCCCGTGTACATCGCGTGCATGGAGCAGAGTGGCCTACAAGTACAGGTGTGTGTTAAGGAAGGGACGAATATGGAATTTCATTCGAATCGAATATCGAACCGTGTCGAAATGTCTTGCCGGAACGCGGCGTCATCCCGTGGCCACGGGCGATGTTTTTGTTTCCTTTCTGACCGAACCATGAAAACGACTTCTTACAGCCGCCAAACTTATCATCACATATCTTATGGACATATACACACACTAGGTTACAAAATATAATCATTTGCAATCTTGTAAAGAATAAAATTAAGAAAATAAATTCGCGCAAAAAAACTCGATACGATCTACGCGACTACGGGGTCTACTGTGGTTATGCGTAGCTCGGTGACTACCGTAACATCGGTAATTTATCGCAGGCGTCGCTAAATAAATGACCTCACAAATTACGGTTTTATGCAAACCCTATATTAACCGTAACCCTAACTAAGCCTAAATAAAATTTCAACTAATCCTAAACTTACGTGAAAACCTAATATTAAAAATTAGCCAGACCCTGCTAACAAAAGACCCCACGACACAATGCCGATATTACGGTAAGCTACGTGTAGCGGCCACGGATGGCGATAACACCGCGTTGCCGGCGAGTTTTACGCGAGTTTGTTTTGTGAAGTTTATTCGTTTAAGTAATGTTAGTGATTTTATTTTGTAACCCAGTGTGTGCATACGTATACATATAAGATATGTGAGGAGTAGTTTGGCGGTTGTAGTCTCTGTTATAGTTGAGTCAGAGTAATAAAAGATCGCCCGGGACTGATTTTGCGACGGAGAACATGAAGAAACAATATCGGGCGATATTCGTGTATAGCTGCGAATTTTCGAATTAAATCGAATAGCGGGAAAACGTTCGAATATTCGAAATGTCGAATACGAATCGAATATTCGTCCCTTCCTTAATGTGTGTTGGGTTCTTTCTTTTCTTGTCAACATCGTAGAACATGTCAGTCTGCCCCACAGTCAACTCAACATGAGAACATCTCATCGTTCACTTTTTCTAGCCTATATACCCTTCCAAAATAGCGTCGTTTACTGTTAAGTACAAGACACAACCTCAGTTGACCAACTATGTGAACTTACCAACATACCCGGGAAACAAACCAGCAACACGGGATAAGGACGTAACATTCACGTCGTTGATGAGACGGGAGTGGTGGTTGATAAAGTTAAAATACATATAACATCAACAGTGTTGTTAATATTCGAAGTCGTTTATTTTAACCACAATGCCACATCCGGTGATCATGCGCACTGGCAATGTGTCTGCGGACAGTTCCGGTCGGGGCCGGCCACGTTGCACATCGTCATGCACCACGGGTCAATCGTCTTGCTCTTCTTTATGTACCAGCCGCCTGCCTTGTATTTACCTCCGCGACATCTCCTCACTTGCAACGCCGGATCGATTGGCTGCGACAACAAAAACACGTGATTAGGGTAGTGCTTGGTGAGTTTGAATGCTAGGTCAATTCGACTTGTCATCTTATATTGAGCTTGGATTTTTCTACCCGGCTTGTCTAGACATGTAATTAGTCTGCCTTTGCATAGGGTCTGCGTTCTTTTGTCTTGCTCCGGCTCTTTGATGTCACAATAGTTTTCCGCGCGATATCTTTGATATTCTTTCTGACGTCTTCCTTTGCTTTCTTTTTGATGCCATTGTATATTACTGCGCATTCTGTCCGTTTGTTATGGCTGCCGTTTTCCTCCGTCTTGTCATGTCTTCATCAAGGTGACGATATTCTCGATTTAACCTGCTTGTTAATAGTTTTTGCTACGCTTATCGCACATTTGTTTTGATCTTATATTTGACATTTTCGTTCCTGATGTCCAAGTCACCAAGTTGTTATTGTGCTTCGAATTGATTTCGCACTTCGTGAACGAATTCGAGATTCTCTGCTCATATTTGTGTGATCTCTATTGTTGGTAGTATCTTATTCATCAATGTTTTCTTTTCCCTATCTGTCCAGGTTGATATTGTTCAATTCTATTCTGTGGTCAGAAGAATGTTATATCTGTGACTATATCTGGCCCGTTTGTCAGAATATAATAAACCTCGTTCTTCCTTATTCAATTTGGGGTTTTCCACTTCCTTCCTGCTTTATTCAAAAACATGGTATTCATGATTTTGACAATTCAAACAGTGTCGCCCCCTGTGTTTCTCATTTGTAGCCCAAATTTGAGTCTTGTTGTTTCCATAGGACATATTTGCATTGAATTCTCCCATCACTTGCAGTGGTTTGGTTTTCCAATGGTCTTAACCACGTCGTTGCTGAATCTATTTATGTATTCTTCTGTGTATACTATCCCTGGAACACAGACATCTACTCACACACTCATTATATCTAACCAATGACATTGGGTGGTGAACCGTTGACGTATCTAGCAATCAGCCGACTGTTTGGTAATGCAGCTCACGTCTTTGATATGTCGAATTGCAACTAAACGGACTATAGCTGCGATAAACGATACTTAAGCAACATGACTCTTTTTTACACATATCAAATAAATTGTAATGTATTTGTCGACAATAACATAGTAGGCGAAGCACATACTTCCCCTGTGTTGCACATTATTGTATTAGGCCTATCGCTGCAAAACATACTGCTGTATCAATAAGATACTGGTGAAGGTCTACACACAAATTTCAAGTAATTGCGGGATCAAAGTGTACATTTCACTGGTTGTGTTCGTCACATACATGTGTCTCTACCATACATGCACATATAATTCAATGTCTTGCATAATTAATGAATGGCCTACCTTCAGCGTGGTAATGGGCGGCTTCGTTGGAATTACAATCTTCCCTCCTCTCCTAGAGATTCTAATGTCAGCACACCCGTAGAATTCTTCCTGTGGCCCACAGCCAACGCAGCCTCTGCCGGTAAGTTTGTCAGTTCCCCAGCTGTTACCTGGAAGAAAAGTCAACATATGAAACCATCGTCCACACGACGTTTTGCTTACACCCATCTCCACCTGCTCTAGTCGTGACGCACGCAGCGAAATAATGTCAGTTAAAGGCAACATATACGATCTTCATTGCTTAGCTGAAACGAAGCTAAAATTACATTTCACGCGTAAATGTGTTGACATTTTTATTTATTCGATCTCAAAGTACACTAACAATGTGCTACTTCACGCCTTAAACAGCCACCGACAACACCGCGATTATTTATCTTAATTCGTCACAATAATCTCTACAAATATATGTTTATAGACGATATTGACATGTGATCAACATACCACAATACCTAACACTGATTACTATCCAAATAATCTAAATGGAATCAGTCATGTGAAGACTATTACATTTTGATTGCGATTGCTTTAAAACGTGACGACAGCAGTTTCAAATCAAATAAAATTATGTAATCAGGCTGCTGAGGAATACTTTTGCACTGAACACCGAAATCATGTTGTTCACTGTACTATATCTGCCTACCTGCATGATACTTCCACTGCAGCACGCACTGCCGACACACGAGGTTCCTGGGCAGTTTCACTTTCGATACGTATTCGCCTACACGCCGCGTCTTCACGTAATGCCGGGTGTCATTCCCGTTGACTACTTTCAGGAGATGCCTAGTAATACAATATATATATATATAATTAGTTAATTAATAATTAATAACTACAGAAACACATGATTAATGTCGATTATAACAAATAGTAAATAAATGCATGTAAATAGAAAATGGTAATGCATGAATAATGAAAATTATAGGTTAGGTGAGCTAATTAAATGTATGAAAGGGTGAGAGGTATAGAGAACCTGAAATTAAAAGCAACCTTGAAATAATGAGTCTTACGAAGCGCTTTAAACGTTTTCATGCATTCTGTGTGACGCAAACCATCAGTTAGCGTCAGGTTTCCACAGAGCAGGTCCCGCACGAAAGGACGAACGAACGGCGCCCATGTCATTCACGGCTGAACTTACTTGTCTAGACATGATTGAGTGGCTCGTTTACGTTTGTTGTTGACAGGACAGAGCCGGAACTCGAAGTAGCCGAAGTGGTTGGCTGTGACAACTGTCTTGACCGTGATGACCGACCCCTTCTTGTAGTGGCCCACAATGATGCCTTTGGCGTACTTCCCGCCTGCCTCGTGGATGCGATTGCCGTCATACGGGTCTCCACACACGCCACATTTACCACCCATCACCTCCCACTGGTGCTGTTAGACAGACAGAAACTACGTTGGTTAAAGCGACCGGTGCCCACTCCTGGATTTTAATTTTTCATTTAATATTACGTTCTTATTCATATACATAGTTGTGCTGTTGAAGGTTTACGACATACAAAGTTGTGCTTAGATAATGTATTAAGAATGGAGCAATCAGGACTGATTGGCAAAAATGCTGAGGCGAGCAGAGTTAACCACAATACACTTCGATGCTTAACTTTCTCACGTTTAAGACAGCAGACTTCCCTTTTTCAAGTCACTCCTCGGCCAATACTGGGCAGAGGAGCTGGCCCTTTAACAAACATATTGCTTATGACAGTAATTATACTAATCTGCTAATTGTCAGTACCACCAACGTCGTGTCACGAAGGCGTCGTACGTAGAGATTCTCACGACTCAATTCATTAGATGTTTTTACCTGTCAACGACAGGTAAGACAGTAACTGTAAGCAATTACCTCAGCTGTATTTTTGAACAAGTATCCAATTGATAGGACAAATGTCACAAGGAAATAGACGTAGTAATCTGGAATTGGTCCTCGGCACGTTGCAGAATACTTTAACCATAATCATTTAACCATCAAATGCTTCACGCATCAGATAGACAGACACGCGGGAGATGAAAACATAAGCTTATTGAATGTGCAACAATGCCCCCTTTCACTTATAGTATTAACTTCGAAATGTTTGGACATTAATGCTAGTGGCACTTCATAAAATAACATTCCAGCTCGGAAAGTTCACGTCAGGTTATTTGTTACGCGCGCATATTTGTAGACCTATGTTTTCTCCATGGATAGTTTGAAATCGCTGTGATTCATACAATGTGTAGGTAAGGTTTTTGCTAACATATCGAAGACGAAGAAAAATATGATAATATTTGCTGTTTATGCACCCATGAACTTATACATATAGGCTGTCCGTGTTGATTATACGATTATAAAATTCGGTGATACATAACATCAATTGATGTTAGCTGTTAACATATTTAAGGCACGGGGTCTGGGCACACTGTTTTTTCAAGACGGTACCTACGTCTACAGCTAAACACATCTCTAAAATGATACTCAGAGCATCACAGCTTGTAAGCTCAGATATCATTTCGATACAACAACTTAACTACGATCCCCTTACATTGAACATACTTGACCTTATGAACCAGACAAATCTTTACGTTTTCTCTTTGTCTTCTTTGAATCACTCACCTGGAATCCGCCACAGAAACACTGGTTGTCTGCGTAGTCTGTTGGAGTATCCCAGTTCCTTCTCCACATGGACGCCCGTCCCGTGGGGTCCCACAAGTAGCCGTGTCCGTCACACACCGGAACCAACAGCGTGACGACAGCGCCACCTAGCAGAAGGAGTGGATACATGGCTGCAAGCGGAATGAGGCAGAGAGACGATCCTTGTATAGTTTTTATACCTTTCCCAAGGCGAGCGCATGTACCAGGTGGGGGAGTGCGCTGCTGAATTCGTGATTGGCTGATGACGTGATAACGTACGTGCGCGCAGTGAAGATGAATTATAAATCGATCACGATGGAACTGGTCGCGATGACCGACGCCTGAAAGATGTAGCAAACAAGGCAAGAGAGACATATGTTCGTAACTGATTGTTCACCTTTTGATATGTTCAACGTGGTCTCTATTTTGTGCACACCGCGAATACAGGGTGAATGTGCAGGGGCGGTTCCAAAGAGTGTTTGGAGCACAGACCGTCCAATTATCGCCAGACATCTGCATTGGCGCCATACCTTCAGCTGTTCAAGAAGGTTCATCTGCATTTCAGCACCACTCTGCTGTCGTCTTTAGCCTCGCCACAACTTCCGGTATCGACTGAAGACAATAGAAGGCGGTGGGGTAATTTTTTTTTGTTAGCGGTTTAGCGGCCAGTTCAATTTGATTTGTTAAAGCTCACGAAAAACCTCCAAAAGCACCCCCTCCCCCCGAGTCTTAACGGGGGCTCAGTAAAATGGTGTAGCGCAGACAAATTGTAAAGATCTAGGGGACATGGGTCCCACGCTACCTCGATCATCATAACCATAATATTTAATATATTAAAAAAAATATTTACTTGTATATTGTTTGCACATCTCACAAACGCTTTTGCCTGGCCGTTATTTGAGATACACATGTCAACGAATTTCAAACGAAATATGATGATGAATGTTATTTAAAATGTTTACATCCCTAATTGGTAATGCATTATATTCAGTAATTGTGTGGTTTTTTTATTTATGTAAGAACACATTAAATATCACTACCATATACAATTATTTGGTAATTGTCATTTATTCACGGATTTTACGATACAAATATGGTTTTCTCGTGCCCAAAACATTGTTAAGAGCAAGTTGGCTAGTTTCGATGATAAAATGCAACAGGGCACGGGGAGGTCTTGTAGTAAGCACTGGGATATATACTAATATTGGTTCTGCTGTCGCCGTGTGAACTCACCGAAGAGTTCATGACAAGCACCGAGAGTGTTGTTTTTAGACGAATGTGATACATTCCTTTGTGACAACCCGACGGCAAAAAAAGATGACAAAAGGGAGCAAGGCACTCGTTGGAATAATTGACCCACATAGCATACGTGCGACGTCACGACGATTACGAATTCTAGACGCCATGCATACAAACCCACCTCATCCTGATGGTAGCGATTTACACGGTGTGTTTATCGTAGTAGTCGCTCCTAGACAATCCATCATTTTTCCACCGGAAGAGCATGCAAAATGCGAAAGACTTTTTATCGACACGCGGTGTGTCTTATTCATTAATTTTCGACACAGGAAACTGATATAAAAGTATCTAAGATTCAAGACCAATCTGGCACATTCTTAAAATGTACTATTCAAACAATTGAGGAAAACGAAAAATTTAACACCTACACCCCAAATTAATCTGCAAAAATACTGATGCTTACGTGGCTAAACAAGTTATCCTTACGTAAATTGTTCGTCAATATTCCTGCGTCAGGGGTTCAGTGGTGGTAACAACGGAATCATGACCACGCCGTCTCCCTCTAGCGGGACGTTTGTGTGAGTTATGCTATAACAAATACATGATTTCGTTGCATGAAGCTGTGCTTCGTAGTCTATCAACGCACCGTGATTGCAGCATGCCAAATGTGTATGACAGCCATACAGATTCTCCGTATCTCATCAAACACACGATCAACTAGGTTATTTTATCGAAACTTTAGCCTGATTAAGGCATGTGCAGTCGGCGTCATCAGACTGTAATATGTAGGAACATAACGAACGTAGCCATAAATTATGTGATGAAAAGTCATATAGCTTATTTTAGGGGCAACATGTAAGAGTTGTGTTTTATCTGCCCGTGTAATATCTTCTCATCTTGTACATGTACACTCCCTCAGAAACCACTGTAGATAAACCAAATATACGTATTTCGCTTTTCGGCTGTCTTTTCACCAAGTCGCCAGACAAACGGTTGTTTTATATAACATGTTCAGCGTTTTACACTGATAAACGAAGTTTTTGAATTCTTCATATGTGCAGATTAATTCTCCTTCATGTGTGCATATGAATTTTCCTTCATATATCATTTGTGCAAGTTCTTTGTTTTCTTTCGACAAACGCAGG
>JAODUO010000666.1:112500-117500 GCA_025642075.2 Ridgeia piscesae | reverse complement strand
ATAATGCTGTCGTCAACATGTTTTTATAGTCACTAGATTACGGAGTATTTGTACCTTTTCCACGTCACCCACCATGTGTGAACGTTGCCTCTGTCTGCCTGATCAGGTAGCGGAAGCCATCTGTCACCCATGGTTTATATGTGCTGTGACGTGATACAACCTTGAACGGACTACATATATCCAGTAAATGGACCATAGTTTCTTGGAAGAATATAAACTGTTCCCCGCACGTAGGCAATGTATACATTACCGCCCATCTGGTCTGTGCCAGGGTCGAAGTAAACAATGCTCGTTCACTTTTACCCACGCGCGTGGTAACGATTTTTTTTACCACACCGGTACCGGGTATTGGAAACCACCCTGGGACAAGTAATACCATCTTGTGGGCTGATGTTCCTCATTCATAAATCACTGACGAAAGCCGTATACAGGTGACATGTTAGACCACCTTTTGTCCAATATAGCACAATTACGTGTGACAGTGGTGACAAGGTTCGCCATAATGTGTACGTAAAAAACGTGTTGTTGAATTGATTAAAATCGCCACTTAAAATAACTCCACAGTCTTTGGGCTACCCCGCAGAATGTGTCCAGACAGTTTATTCTCGAGTGGACGTGCAATGAATTAAGAAGTCCTTGGGAAGTGATTGACTGGTGGAGTGGGGTTGAAGTTCACCAAACCCTCCAAACAACAACTGCTCCCATCGCTTAAATATTGGGTGAAAATTAGTGAAATGTTATATATACGCCCCACCATCAAAATATGTATATTGCATATAATTAAATAAGACAAAAGAGAAAGCATGCCTTTCAGGGGAGGCGCTTAAATGCATGGGGCGTTCTAGTAACATTTGATTCCTTGGCAAACAACGTTGTACATGTTGAAAGATTACAATTGGGCGCATGTTGAAATGAAAATTGAACATAATGATCCTTCTGTCACGATGAACGTATGGACACGCACTCAGATGTACTATTACATTTGCATTAATCACAATAGCACACATACGCATGTAAGCGCACGTACACAATCCTTACTCACGCACGCGCTGTCTTACACAAGTAAGCATAGGCGCACCCGCGCCCGCGCCCGCGCCCGCCCGCGCCCGCGCCCGCGCCCGCGCCCGCGCCCGCGCCCGCGCCCGCGCCCGCGCCCGCCCGCGCCGCGCCGGACGCCGCACGCGCCTGCACTGCACTCGCACTCGCACCGCACGCGCACGCGCACGCACGCGACGCGCACCCCACGCGCACGCGCACGCGCACGCGCCACGCGCACGCGCACGCGCACGCACGCGCACGCGCACGCACGCACCGCACCGCACGCACACCCCCGCACACGCACACGCACCGACGCACACGCACACGCACACGCACACGCACACGCACGCACACGCACACGCACACGCACACGCACACGCCCCGCACACGCACACGCACACGCACACGCACACGCACACGCACACGCACACGCACACGCACACGCACACGCCCCGCACACGCACACGCACACGCACACGCACACGCACACACGCCACGCACACGCACACGCACACGCACACGCACGCACACGCAACGCACACGCACGCACACGCACACGCAACGCACCGCACCGACACGGACACCACACGACACGACCCCACACGCACCCACAAAACACACGACAGCCGACACGGGACAGTACACGCCACACAGCACACGCAGACGCACAGACACGTAATTGATAACAACCCCAAAAAACTCCACGGGGCACCCGCAAAATGCCAGCAGTTTATTCTGCGGACGCAATGAATGAACCGGAAGTGATGACGGTGGAGTGGGTTAAGTTCACCAAACCCTAAAACAACAACTGCTCCCCTCGCAAATAGGGTGAACATAGTGAAATGTTATATACGCCCACCACAAAATGTATATTGCAATAAAAATAAGACAAAAGAGAAAGCATGCCTTTCAGGGGACGCAAACACGCAAAAAACCGGCAAAAAACTTTACTTTAAGATAAAACGCAAAAAAAAAGCCCGCACAGACGAAACACGCACTCAGATACAACAGAAACACAAGCACACACGCACACGCACACGCACACGCACACGCACACGCACACACACGCACACGCACACGCACACGCACACGCACACGCACACGCACACGCACACGCACACGCACACGCACACGCACACGCACACGCACACGCACACGCACCCGTCGAGAACAAAGGCCGATTAGACGTTCGTTCTTATCACAACTGAACACAAAAGTGTAATCCCTGTCCTCGATTAACCATGACCCGTGATGTGGCGCCACCGTTTGTCATTTCACGACAGCCTATCGGCATGCTGCAGTTGTCGTTGTCAGGTCTCAGGTCTCAGGTACTTTGGTCCAAACAGCTCAAACTTGGGCTAACGCAGGAGTTTGTAGTGCTTCTTATGTGCATGCGTTAAGTAGTATGTTTGTTTGTTTGTTATAGGTTGTTTGTTTGTGTGCCTGTCTGTCTGTCTGTCTGTCTGTCTGTCTGTCTGTCTGTCTGTCTGTCTGTCTGTCTGTCTGTCTGTCTGTCTGTCTGTCTGTCTGTCTGTCTGTCTGTCTGTCTGTTTGTTTGTTTCTGTTTGTTTGTTTGTTTGTTTTTTTGTTTTACAGGCAATTTAGTGATTGGGTGTCGTGAAGGAGAGGTTCATGATTGCTGCTTCAGTAATGTGTGGTGGGATCATATTCCTGATGCGAATTGCTCGGGGGTAAAAGGAGAACACTGCAGTGTGGATGCGGCACCTGGTGGCTATGTAATGGCTATGGTTTTTTATGGTTCTAATAGGCCTGGTGGTGGTGTGATATTGATTATGTTATTTAAGATTTTGTAAAATGTCATGGCTTGTTTGATAATCCTGCGTCGCTCAAGAGTGGGCCATCTAAGGGTGGCTGTTAGGTCTGTTGTGACTGTTTGGCGTCGATTGTTGTTTTTAACCCAAATCTGGCTGCACAGTGCCGTACTTTTTCAAGATATTTTATTTGGGTAGTGGTAGGCATATTCAGGTTTTGGTCGGACTAACATGTTATAGGCAGTTTCTTTTACATCAGGTTTGCATGGTCCGAGGGTTCGTTTGATCAGACCAAAGACTTTTGAAGATTTGGAAGCTATGTCAGTGATATGATTCGGCCAGGTTAGTTAGGTATCAAATTTTATTCCAAGACATGCCTTTCTCGTTACCTGTCGCTGCGCTGTGACGTAAGAGCAAAGGCACACATTGTGACGTAAGCATATCTCGTCCGTGAGGATTCTGTTTCGATGACGTCGTTATTAAAAAGATGGCGGCCACTTAGATCGAAATGTAGTCTGTTTGCGTTCTCCGGTGTGCGTCTCTCGATCATCTCTTCCACAACTGTTTTGCAGCAACACAAAAAACATAATGCTAACGTGTGTACTCGTCGTCGTCCTCGTAACCACAGTTGGCAATTTCAGTATGTTAATATTACGAAATTCAACATTTTCCAACATTAAGAAGAATCATTGAGATTGTTGCAGTCACAGTGACTGTGATATAATAAGGTAGATATAATTGCATTACATAAATCGGCTGTCCAACCACAAGTGCAAACCATTTTTGGAAATTAATTTTTTCCATATCTATCTTGAACGACTTTTCCCCCAGATGTTCTTATTTGCACGTGCGCTGCCGCGACAATTAGCGATACCCGAACAAGTGAAAATGAAATGCAGGGACTTGCGCTGAATAACTAATGTTGCACTTCTTCTCTTTTGTTAATTCTCACTTCCAGATAATTCGACAACTTCAAGGGAGTTTGCAATAACCTGCCTATAATTATACGTTCGGCCAGCGTTAATGCCAAGCAATGAAGCTGTATGTCTCAAAACGTCGAAATCTGAAACGTTGTAAGCTGATTGGACACATACATTTCTACTGTTCGACAGGTCGATGCTCTCGAATTTCAAAATATTACCCAGTTTTAACACATTTTAGAGTGTTTTGAAATTAATTTGTAAACACTATAGACACTCTAGCGTATTTTTAACACAGGTCTGAAACATTAGTCAAGATAACAAACATATATTTATGTTGTAGCAATAAGTGTTCAAGAAAGTGGTATAATTATGTCGAGCGTATAAATTGAAATATATATATATATATATATATATATATATATATATATATATATATATATATATATATATATTGATAGGTAACTTTATTTTAACAAAATCAGTATGTTTTGAACATGGCCAGGCAAGTATTTTGATATTAATCTTTAAAAATACTCTAAAAGTTATTAAGTCAGCAGCGGTCGAGAGGATGTGTGGGCCAGTCGGTGTCTCTCGCGACAGCCACAGGTGTTTCTAATTGATTTGTTTTCACCACAATTTGTCCTGATAAGTATCGTTAGGCCAGCAGTCGTATGGTCTGAGGGTGGGCGGAAGGGTCTGAGTGTCTCACGTTGCGTCCTGCATGACGCCGATGTCCGGAAGTGATGAGTGTCAATGGCATAGGGGTCCTAGACAGACGCATCCTTCTCACTGTTTTATTAGTTTTCACGAATGTAATGTTCTTAAGACGATGATAAATATGGTCAAGGTATATTGGCGGCTTACTTGTGCTTAGGAAAACTGAAATAACGGTCTCAATTTGAAAAGTTTGGACAGACAGAGTGAGAAAGAGAGAGAGAGAGAGAGAGAGAGAGAGAGAGGAGAGGAGGGAGAGAGAGAGAGAGAGAAAGAAAGCAGAGAGAGAGAGAGAGGAGAGAAAGAAAGAGAGAGAGGGAGAGAGAGAGAGAGAGAGAGAGAAGAGAGAGAGAGAGAGAGGAGAGAGAGAGGGGGAGGGAGGGAGACAGAAAAGAGAGAGAGAGAGGGAGAGAAAGAGAGAGAGAGGAGGAGAGAGAGAGAGAGAGAGAGAGAGAACTGAGAACGTATAAACAATTTACACAGTGAAACAAATATTAGACATATAAGGCCGTCCAGATATTATATATATATATATATATATATATATATATAT
>JAODUO010000666.1:100000-107500 GCA_025642075.2 Ridgeia piscesae | reverse complement strand
TATAATACGTATGTGACATTTGTGTACGTGCATGTCAATGTGTATGTACAATATGTATATGTATATGTATATGTATATGTATATGTATATGTATATGTATATGTATATGTATATGTATATGTATATGTATATATATATATATATATATATATATATATATATATATATATATATATATGCATATATATGTAATAATATTATATATATGTGTGTAATATTATATGGTCTCTGTGTGTCCAGACGTGTCTGGACAATGGTCTGATGACGTTGGCCGACGGTACTACCCGGTTCATGGTGACGTCATGGGCAGTCGGCCTGTACAACATCAGTGTCCAGCTGCCGGCCGGTGTGACATGTGACAAGTGCCTCGTCCAGTGGAAGTATCACGCAGGTGGGTCATGGCCGTGGGTGACACAGCTGACTCAATGACTGAATGGTGACTGACTAGCTGGTTAATTGACTAACTGGACTAGTGAACAACAGATGAAGCGACCGAAGGCATGTATGATAGAAAGTACGAACAATCTAACGAACGAACGAACGAACGAACGAACGAACGAACGGACGGACGGACGGACGGACGGACGGACGGACGGACGGACGGACGGACGGACGGACGGACGGACGGACGGACGGACGGACGGACGGACGGACGGACGGACGGACGGACGGACGGACGGACGGACGGACGGACGGACGGACGGACGGACGGACGGACGGACGGACGGACGGACGGACGGACGGACGGACGGACGGGAGCGGCGCGACGGACGGACGGAGCGGACGGCGGCGGACGGGGACGGCGGACGGACGGACGGGCGGCGGCGACGGCGGACGGCGGACGGCGGACGGGACGGACGGACGGACGGACGGACGGACGGACGGACGGACGGACGGACGGACGGACGGACGGACGGACGGACGGACGAGGACGGACGGACGGACGGACGGACGGACGGACGGACGGACGGACGGACGGACGGACGGACGGACGGACGGACGGACGGACGGACGGACGGACGGACGGACGGACGGACGGACGGACGGACGGACGGACGGACGGACGGACGGACGGACGGACGGACGGACGGACGGACGGACGGACGGACGGACGGACGGACGGACGGACGGACGGACGGACGGACGGACGGACGGACGGACGGACGGACGGACGGACGGACGACGGACGGACGGACGGACGACGGACGGACGGACGGACGGACGGACGGACGGACGGACGACGGACGGACGGACGGACGGACGGACGGACGGACGGACGGACGGACGGACGACGACGACGGACGGACGGACGGACGGACGGACGGACGGACGGACGGACGGACGGACGGACGGACGGACGGACGGACGGACGAACGAAAGAATGAAAGAATGAATGAAAGAATGAAAGAATGAAAGAATGAAAGAATGAAAGAATGAAAGAATGAAAGAATGAAAGAATGGAAGGATGAAAGAATGAAAGAATGAAAGGATGAAAGGATGAAAGGATGAAAGAATGAAAGAATGAAAGAATGAAAGAATGAAAGAATGAAAGAATGAAAGAATGAAAGAATGGAAGAACGAATACAAACGTATATTTGCAGTGGCGTAGTTGTTAGAACGTTTGCTCGCAAGTCAACAGATACTTCTCTTGTTGCAATTTCGAATCATCTGTCACCCACCAACATTTACGTAACATAACAAGTCGGCTCGACATGACTTGACATGACATAACACGACATATCATGATAAACAACTACAAAACATAAAATAATGCCACATTTTAAGGTCTATAATTCTTTAAATGCGTACATTTACCAACATTAAAGTATTTTATTAGGTAATATGCTCAAAAATATGTTTTAATATAAGTAAATTTTCGAAATGCCAGTTTACTTAATACGTCAACATAACATGTCAACATAACATTGAATCGAACCACAAAGTAATTATCTGCTTTATCAATCTCCTAACTACGACCCGTCAACATTGCATGTGTTGCGTTCCTTCAGGCAACAGTTGGGGCGTCGACGAGGCGACAGGCGAAGGCTGCGTCGGATGTGGCCCACAGGAAGAGTTCTACGCATGCGCCGACGTGAAGATCAGCGACCAGGGAGGCACCGTGTCCATGCCCACGACAACGACTACGACATCCACCGCTGCCCCCACTCCAGTCACAAACATCGTGTGTCCGGACGGCACGTACGTGGCCACTGACACGTACGCCGCTGACCCCAACATGACCCCGTGGTGTCAGAACACGTGTCCGACAGGATACTGTCCCTCGTCGCATTGTCAGTGCGGCACCGCTTAACGAATTCTTCGCGAAGCGTGTAGTATATTAACCAGGAACACTTTCATGCAGTGGCGTATTTAGGTAATTAGGTCATGCCCTCTTTCGCTTTGGAAATCAATTTTTAGAATCGTATTGCGCCACTACATGGCAAAATAATCCCGCCCTATTACGTAATCGATCTTTTTAACCCCCCCCCGCACTGCTACTTCAGAAGTCCTAGATACGTCACTGTGTTGTGGTGGAATTGGTATAAATGCAATGTATTGCGTTTACTTAAAACAGTATTACTAATGGCAGGGTCGTAAAGAATATCTTAAGCATACAAGGATATGAGAATTTATGTAAGTGCGTGAAGTTAGTTGTTATCTTATGTCATGTTCGTCTCGATACGTGGCTTCGCGTTTGGTGACAATCTGTGTATTCAACAAGCGTATCCTAATAAAATAATGATGTTAAAACGTGACTGTAGTTGTAAACGGATAGTTTTTGTTCATTTTGATGACATTCTGTGAGTAGTTTTCATAATTAAATCACAATTTCAGTTAACAGTGTGACAATAGGTGCAAACCTTTATTTTGTGTTCATTATTTTACGTTCACAAACCAACCTGCATCTTTATGTTTCCCTACACATTATTAATGCAGTAGAGGTCGGGAGGGATAAGCAACCGTACCTACACATGTTACAGGGTGTTAATGGACGTATATTTACCAAACTAAGGAAAGTGTATTCACACTGTCCATGTGACAATGTAACGAAAACTAAACTACTTTTTCGAAAAGTACAAATCATCGGCCGTGCAAGGTAATGGATCATTATCATCCACAATCAAATAATGCAATAAATGGACGAACAATATTTCTTGTCTATAAGCGGATTCAGGGGCTTGGACGCATGTGCCCTCTAAACCTTTGGAATGTTGCATACTCCCTAAGCCTTTTCTTAATGCGTCCCGCTATGTTTCCCCAAGAACCCTTTGTAATGTGCCCCCTAGACCCTTTAATGTGTCCCCGTTTAGGCTACGTTAGAATAAGTCGAATTTATCGATAATGTTTATGAATTTGAGGGAATGAGTCACTCTTATTTCTTATCCAATCGTAGCATTGATAAAGCTCAACATCAGGTTTTGATTTATCTGAAAACTGGATATGTCAATATTCAACAGTTATCCGCCCAAGTGTTGTAGTTAGATTGATTCCGCCAGATGGCACCACTGTGATAATGCTGTAGTTAAACGTTCCTGAAATAAAAGTGCCCGTGCTCACGAATCTATAGCATAAGCTTTGCTTTTAAATACATTCTTTGTGAGATAATTACATTCGAGATGAATTGTATCAACACCTGATAATTTCCCATAACTAGTTTTTTGCTTCTCATTCTTGGCAAGTTAATCATGTAAAATCTGGTTGTTAGGCCCAACATGCGCCAAAACGATCATTATAGTTGTTTGACATATCCGTTAAATATTAGTTTTATGTGATCAATTACTTATTATATAATATTTTCTATGGGCGTCATGACGATTTTGAGTGTAAAGATGGCGTCTGATAGAGAATTGAACTGAATCTTCACTGAAAACTATTAAAACCTGGTTAGTATAATTTTGGCGAATTCCTACAAATTATTTTAGTGACAAGTGTACTACATATTAAATACATAATACAAAATACATTTATTTGTACAATTTATATACAAGAACCCCACCGGAGCGTGACGATCTATTGCCATACGCTGCTTCAGGTAAGCAATAACATCTTGTGTCCAGTCAAGCGGTAAGTCAAAACTCGGTCATCTCTTCAAAAGCTAATAATTATTATAATTATGTGTAACGGTACATACAGCCATATTGATACGGTTCACAGCTGACGGGGATAATTGTGAAGGCTTCATCGACCATACCGCCACAGGTCAGACATCACGCTTGTGGTCAAATGCACCAATTCTTCATAATCACAGTTCCACTGTTCTGGCAAAACCGGGCGTTGCGATCACCCTCTTTGCCGACCTACACAGTTTCCCCTTCCTCTGGTGCGTATCCCTGCTCGACGGCACAAGGACAGTTCTTTGGTCGGTAGCCGAGCTTAGCGAACTTCATCATTTTGATGGCATCGAACTTATCGAACCCAAACTCGTTGACGAGAATGCTCTCGTCGAGACTGACGACCATCTCGCCGTCGACACAGCGCGACATGAACCGCGGCAGGTACTGGCTCATCTTCAGCAGCCGTAGACAGTCGTTCACCTCGAGTGGCGTCAGCTTGGAGAAGTTCAGCGGCACGTCGTCGAGTGTCTTGAAGACCTGCTTCAGACACGGACTGATGCTGCCGGTGCCGGTGCCAGTGCTGTTGCTGCTGACGCTGCTCGTCACGCTGCCGTGGTGCGGGTTGTGTAGACGGGATATGGCCGACCCGTGTAGGCGCGAGTTGTAGTCAGAGTCACGGTACAAGCTGTCGTTGTCCGGAGTGTCTCCCCGCGTTGACTGCCCGCCGACGAGCTCCATGTAGACGCCGCTCATCGGTACGTAGTTCTCGTCCCTCCCCGGTTCGTCCTTGAACGCCGGTAAGTCGGAAGTGGGAAAACGGGCCATTTCCGGGATGTTCTCCATCTGCGACCGGTAGGCCGGCGAGTGTGGCGGGCTGAAGACGTCACCCTGGTCGGAGGCGGAGGAGAGCTGGCGAGGCGGGAGGGGAGGACCAGGGTGGGGCCCCGACGTGGCCGACAATGAGCTCCCTCGCCGGTCCAGCAGGCCGCGGCTAGTGTTGTCCGGCAGGGACAGCCGGATCACTCGCAGCGGGTCGACGTAGGTCTGATCGTGGTCCGCGTCGTTTCCCGGGAAGATGATGATCTCTGAAGGAAGACCGCGTACAACGAATGTCACTGGTTTGAACGGAACATATGGTGTCTGCTTGTTTAAAGTTGCTTTAGACTTAGCACACAAACAAGCTATTGAGTGGTCGTGGTCTTTCTCCCCACACAATCTGCCACTCTCTACATTCTGGCAGCTACCGTACATGAGTTATTGTGAAGGTAGGAACTGTTTTAGTGGAACTGGTAACGAAAATAATTATTTATTAAGCCATATGTGAGTGCTAGTTACACTTTCAACAACAATAACAACATCTATGCATGACAACATCAATTCTAGACATAGTTGACCTGTCAATAATAACGATCACTGGTGTAACCACAAGTGTATAACTCATTGTATTAGGTCAATACCTTCGGTCAACCTGCTTACGAAGGTGGCCTACCTTGGTTTAGTGATGCGTCTTTGGCGCGCCTTTTCGCTGACCGGACCAGTTCGGACAGTAGCTTCTGGAAGGTTTTCTTGTTGCCCTGGGCCATGCCCGTCGCGACTGCCAGTTTCACGGTGACGTAGGTAGGAATACTCATCGGATCCATTCCGTAGATGTCGCCTAAAATGTACGACGATGTATAAAGAATTATATGTTGATGTGTTATACTAATCAGAATCATAAAAACTGGGATGTATATTGGGGACGACAGAGAGATGCGGTGACATTTCATAATACAAGTAGAAGAAGCCATTAACTAAGTGACTCGGATCCCACCCACCAGGGGGCTAGAAGAGGAAGAAAGAACGTGTTGCAACAATCCAATTGTAATTCCAATGACTCTAGAGCGTCCTATACCTTTGTAACAGAAGAATAATGACTCAATGTCCGCATTGCGCCTCAAATGCTACAAATAGCCTCTAGTCAGCTACTTTAAACGTTTTACCGCATAGTTATTGCAAAAATGAAACGCGATGTTGTCTGGTTGTCTGTCGCGGCGGTATAGCATTAATCAAGGACAGTGAACGATCATTGACTGCCAGCATATCTACACATCTTCCGTTATATCTCAGATTTGGAAGAACCTGTAATATCTTAAAATAGTATATGAAAACATAAGATGTTTGATAGATTTCTAAATGAATATACTTTTGTATAGAAATATGTAGATTTTCAATCGTTTTGCCAATCAATCTACACCGAAGTGCTATGGACCTGCTTAAGTTAATTTTCTTCGTGCTAATACACCAGTTGTTCCCGATCACTGTATGATATATTTAACAGCGTGCCATTAAGAATATTCTTCTCAGCGTTGTTTAGAATTACGCCAAGTTAACTGGAGACGATTTCCGCAGATTGAACAGGGTTCTGACGAATTTTTTCGAATTCAGATTAAAACTATAAAATGAGTATTCATTATGTCTTTGCTCGACGTAGATAGTTACCTTCTCGGATTGCGTGGCCGACTACAAACCGTTCGTCGCCCAATGACGACACGTTTAGCGCGCCAATGTTTAGGTTGGCGTCACTTCCGGCTCGCAGATGCGCGGGCAGGTTCTGATCCTTGACGAACATGAAGTGGAACGATTGTTTCTTCTTGAGATGACGCTCAAGACTCGATACAGACCGCGACTGTTTGACTGAAACCAGAAACACAATAACGTCATTTTGATAGGCGCTACGAAAGACTATCGCACAACACGGATAGTTATTTGTGGACTCCAGGTAGAAACACTCGTGTCAGTAACAGTTGTAGGTAGCAAGGTAATGGACCATACATATAGTTAAATCATGAAACATATGGATGCACCGTATACCTTGCTCCGTAGGCATACGCGATCTGCCGTACAGCTTAGACCGTTTTGAGTGTGCCTTTGGAATATGCCCCCGTTAAGGACATTTTAGAAAACGCTAAAGTTAACATCTCTCAACGACACCCTTCTGACGTCACAACAGTGGAATTGTGCTGAAGCTCCGGCTCAGGCCCCGAATAATGTATATGAGTTAGGTTTGGCCGCCAGTTGAGGTTTTTGCGACCCTCCAAGGATGCAACAGGAGGTTGGTGTGACCCCTAGACCACCATCTCTGTCTCCCACCCTGGTTTTCCGACAAGCAACAAGGCTTCAGGAAGATGGGATCACGTGACAGTGAACTAATTCTACCTTTCAAGTATGGCTAAAATGTACGACGAATCCAGTGGTATTAGGTACTAAGTCGGCTAATAATGGACGTTCTCCGTTGGTGTACATTTCGTAGTATTGTAACAATAGCGGTAATTAAACTAATAATGATAATGATAAGAAGTAGATAACCTGAAAAAAACCACACACACAAACACACACACGACGGGAAACTCCACCTCAAACTAATGCAGGTCACCCGATCTTAACATCGATTTGCATCACTAGCGCT
>JAODUO010000666.1:90000-95000 GCA_025642075.2 Ridgeia piscesae | reverse complement strand
CTATTCGTGTCGCGCGTGTCTTTGCTCTGTATATTTATGTTTTCCACGCACATTCCAACGCCAAATACAACATTTTATAAAAAAAGGTTAGTTACAGTTTTGTTTACACAAGTTTTGTTTACTCAGTCTCTTGAACAGTCCACTATAAATCGTTTTCAAGTTAACATCCGTCACGCGACGAGGAAGTTACATAGTTATCTGGGCGCCTTCAGCTTCCGGTTTGGCCGGAGTCAGTAAGGATAATCGAATTAAGCCCATTGCAACACCCGTCTGTCAATCCAAACACGAATGAAGGTCGAACATTCCGATTAATTACATCTCCTACTACTTATGGAGTTCTGAAGATCTCATTTGTGATTCAGATGTTCATTTGTAGTGTTCAATGACCAACAAACGAACACTATTGAGATATCTTAGGGATGGCACAAACTGGACAGTTTGCTGTCAACCGGCACACATTATCAAAACTATTATGAACAACATTAGGCACGTTTTTTAACATGTGAATATCTTGTCTTCGGTGTGTGGTCCTCTCTCACACTAATTAACGCTTACCTTGCACCACGTAATGACATGCACGTCGCAACTCACTTTATATGCATTGTCATATCGCTATATCTGAAAATTTCGACGAGTGGTTATGGACTTAAGTTTAAGACAGTCCCCTTTAAAGTTGATGTAGCGAACATTCATTTTGCAATTGAGTTGTAGCAAGCTGCAACGTACTTTCTGAATGATTAAGGAACATATGGTACAAAATACAATTTAGAAACGACCTGTATACACCGATCTTTGAATCTGCGCACCGTTCGTAGACACTTGCAGAAACCTGCTTGATTTTTAATATTTTAAACTATTTACTAAATATTATCAAGCTATGCAAGGTTTCACCAAAGCGATGTAATACAGATGATAATGGGAATGTGAAAGACATTGTGTTCTATATCGTATCCTTCGAAATGTTGCTATACGTATTAGTAAATATTGCTGTGTGTTGCCTATGGGATACCATTTCTTATCAGTATTGATCCAACAAACAATAACGGAAGGTCTCTCATGTAAACAGACACTACTCATCGCAGCCCGTACACCTTCCTCAACATCTACGTCTCCTTACCACCATTACAAACACATCTTTCGCCGTCAGCCATGGTAATCTACTAGGTAAATGTATACACGTCACAAACAAGACACTGCACACGAAGACACGGCGCAGCAACACTGTAAGTCGCTTGGTAAACAATTCCCAGCAAAATCATCATTACAAGGCAATTTCCACGTGCCGACTTATCACTGATTTACACGTTAGTCAGACGCTTAGGTTAACCAGGATGTGGGATACACCGGTTTAAAATTACAGGAACTTCCGACCTGCCATCGTATTGAATGTCGCTCCCGCTGAGCATTAAACTTGTAAAACCACTAGAATGCTGCTTCAAAACACACACAACACACACACACACACACACACACACACACACACACACACACACACACACACACACACACACACACACACACACACACACACACACACACACACAGACCGCATTACACCAGCGAGCTGTTGTCTTTTTATTACAAAGCGTTGCACGTCCTGTCTGTGTGGATGTGGTTGGCCGGGGCTGGATGCGGGTGTCAATGTGAAGCGCTGGTGACCCCCAACCCGTTGTTTTCGGGTTTACTCAGTCACTGTACGCGACGACCCGATCGGTGGGTAACGTGTAATTAGAGGAGAGATGTGCCGGCTGGGGCTTCCATACAGGAATGTGCGGGGCGAACACAGTTAGGTAGAAGCCCAGAAACTTCCAGTAGGGTCCAGATAAAGTTAATTTTGCTGTTTCTATAATTTATCTTTGAAGTGTCGCTATGTAACCATCCTGACACCTTTACAAAATTCAAAAAATGCAAATTAGTATCACAATTACCAAACGTTCTATTTTAGTCAATATCTCATAACCTAATCACATAAGTACAGCATATCTATGTCTATGCCCGTGTTTTTAGGGTCTTTGGTAACATTTATTTGTTTCCTGTAGAAGATAATATACTCTACTACCCAAATATGCAAGTTATGGGCCGCTATTTGCAGAATATTGACTTAACGATATCACAGTAAGTAGACCTATGTTTTGATAGCAAATCAGACGAGTGTCAATGTTTGTGTTTTGAGGTTATAGATCAACAACGAGGTCATTCAGTATGTTGACGCCCAAAAATGAAACATCGTTTGTATTTTTAATAACTTGAAGTATAGAGCATAGCATCCCGGACAAGGTGCCAGTAACTTGCTTTGAAACAAAAACTGGCGAAAGCTTGGCGTAGGCTGACTGCGTCTAGTGTACTGAACCTGCACTGGTGGTAGAACATCTTTCAATGTCAGTGTCACAGTCAGTGTCTTCTTAACAAACACGTACGTCATAATACACACGATAAACGACTGTACAAAATCGATCGACAGGGTCCGGGACGATATGGTGACTTTTGATGGCATGGACATATATACCTTATTAAATCAAATGTTCAGGTGAATGGAATGTAGCATTGTTTTAGAAACATCGGAAGACCCTCATAACACTGGTATAGACAATTAGACACCTCGTGTATCGTGCCGTTGTTAGTAATTACTGCGATATTGACAACAGTATAATACGTGGTAATTGTGGTAATAATTTGCATATTGTTAAAATAAACTGCTCAGGTGTGTCAAAGTGGCATCATTAGGATTCTTTATGGCCACTTCAAAAATATAGAAACTGTAAAAATGTTGTTCGGGCCCTACTGCAACGTCCACTCACACAACAATACCTCACTTACTATATGGTTTATAAGGGTTGTGTGGTTGTTTTTAACTCGTCATGTGGAAAGATACTGCCATAATATATTAGCTTTTTTTGCCGTCGTTAAATTATTATGAATAAACATGATTTATTTCCATACTAAGTTGGCTTTCTAAACTGTCATTTAAGATTAAATCAACACTTTTTTCTAAACCTTTGTGCCAGAAGACACTGTCATTATACGCTGATTGTGTTATACTCTGTTGCTGAGATCAGATTCCTGTGGATATTTAGACGTTTATACCTGCCATATTAACTTCATAACCGTCTTGTGGAAGGACACTGCCGTAACATGGCGGCTGTTTACAGTGGTTTGGCTTTCTAAACTGGTAGATACGAGCACAGCGGGTTAGTTTTCTAACCGTCATGCAAGAAGATGATGCCTTGTATAATAGTACGCTGTCTTTCTTAACTATCTTGCGAGAAGCAAGTCCATGCGACAATCACCACAATGAATTTCAGCCCAACGGTAACACACGGTTTTCAGACATGACTAATGTTTGCAGAGTTCGGCTTGTGGTCGCGTCTGTCGCTGTTTATTTTACAAAGGCGAAGTAAGACAAAATTGAGGTGTAATCAAATCCGCTTTGCTGGTTTTGTATATATGTAATTGGGCATGGTAACAAAATGCGTGGACGTATAGCTGTTATTTTCATTTAAGTGTAAAAGGTGACAAGGAAGTGGAATTGCGGGCCGCCAAACTCACGCCTGATATATCCAGAAACAACGAGGAAAACGACATTTATTATTTGTATTGGTTCTAAAGATTTAGTTTTAACTGATCATTACGTTGTGTCACGTTGACGTCACAACGTTTATTTCATCAGGTACAAACGTGTGTCTGCACTAAGAAAGTTAATCCAGCAGCAATATACTTTTGGCAGTAAATGCGTGTGACGTTGTCTCTAAAATTGTATGTTGTTGTTTCTACTGCTCTACCGAAAAAGAATGTTTGTCGTTTGTGTAAATACAACATATGGACGGTATTTAAACTTAGACAATATATGTGTATAAAACTGTGTATGTCTGTCTGTCTGTCTGTCTGTCTGTCTGTCTGTCTGTCTGTCTGCTGCTGTCTGTCTGTCTGTCTGTCTGCTGCTGTCTGTCTGTCTGTCTGTCTGTCTGTCTATCCGTCTGTCTGTCTGTCTGTCCGTCCGTCGTCCGTCGTCCGTCGGTCCGTCGTCCGTCGTCCGTCCGTCCGTCGCGTCGTCCGTCCGTCCGTCGGTCCGTCCGTCCGTCCGTCCGTCCGTCCGTCCGTCCGTCCGTCCGTCCGTCCGTCCGTCCGTCCGTCCGTCCGTCCGTCCGTCCGTCCGTCGGTCCGTCCGTCCGTCCGTCCGTCCGTCCGTCGGTCCGTCGGTCCGTCGGTCCGTCGGTCCGTCGGTCCGTCGGTCCGTCGGTCCGTCGGTCCGTCGGTCCGTCGGTCCGTCGGTCCGTCGGTCCGTCGGTCCGTCGGTCCGTCGGTCCGTCGGTCCGTCGGTCCGTCGGTCCGTCGGTCCGTCGGTCCGTCAGTCCGTCAGTCCGTCGGTCTATATCTCTCTTCATATTTTAGCTAGAACTATTTTGCCAGTCACCAATCAATAAACAATGCTTCTAGCATGCGAACGGATTCCACGGCTGCCATCCAGATAAATCACGACTCATTCATTCTGTTTGTGACACCATCAGTCGTACCAACGATGTTCATTAATGTGGCCCCTAAACTTGGAACAACTGGACAATACAATGGACAGTAGGTCTGCTCTAAACCTGCCTTGTACATAGGAAGATATGTTTCTGGGAAAGTTCCCGATTGAATGTAATCCATTTCACGGATAACGACATCGTAAATTAGTGCACAAGTACAGTCAACTAAATCTAGGTCTTCGGGGCTAAAGGCCAGTGCATGTGTCAACAGACGAAACCACAACGTTTGACACCAGATGCAGCTGTCGCCAATACTTCCTCCGACGTCACCCTTGACACGTGGGTTGTCTACCAGACCCAAGCACCAGGGATATCCATGTGTAATAGTTGAGAAACTTTCCCACGTAAACCGATCCATACTTCACAAGTTGAGTCGCCTGCGAGCTCAATGTCTGTGTACACCCGTGGTTTTGTAGCGCCGTCGCACAGATGCGTGTGTAAACCGTCACGCACAGTGAAGCCAAACAATGCGACGAA
>JAODUO010000666.1:82500-85000 GCA_025642075.2 Ridgeia piscesae | reverse complement strand
CCTCTCTCCCTGTCTGCCCCCTCTCTCCCTGTCTGCCACTCTCTACCTGTCTACCACCCTCTCTCCCTGTCTGCCACTCTCTCCCTGTCTGCCACCCTCTCTCCCTCTCTGCCACTCTCTCCCTGTCTGCCACTCTCTCCCTGTCTGCCACCCTCTCGACTGCATGAATGACTGTGGGAAGCCTGAGTTACTATTACAATGTAATAATACCTTTGATTACCTTCAGTAATAACCTTAACGGTTAATTCCGTATCACACTTGACCTTTGAGGTGCACTGACATACCTTTGTTTTAATGACCGTGTGTATGGCCGATACATAATGTACCACTGCTTTATTTATACACGCGTCTAACATGTCGACCAGGATCCTCCTTATCGAATGTGTTCTATACTAGACCGTGTCCTGAACATAAGGCGCTCCCAACCACAAAACGTCAGGACTGGGAAGTACCATGACAACCCAGTGTCGTCACCGTGTCCGCCCGTACAGACGAATCCATGCCCCTACCCACGCACTGTGCTGGCCCGCGACCTACCTTGCCTCTCGCGGCCGTCTGTAGGCGGTTGTCGCTGCCCATGTAACAGTGGCGCACGTCGACAATCTGCGGCAGTCGCTTGCCGTACAACTCAATAAAGTCACGTATGGCGTACTCCGTCTCGGACCATATATACTCCTGATGGTCCATCGTCTCGAGGACCATTGGCGGCAATAATCCAGCGTGGGTCCGTCCGTCTGTAGTCGCGAGGTATCCTTCACCCTACCGCTATGCCTGCGTCCGAACAACGGTTTGCCAGTCGGCCTCGCCGTGCCTAAAAATAGAACGGGAATCCTGGAGGTTGCGCATGCGTAGACGCGTGTTTTGAGCTGGTGTTCTCTATCGCGACGGCGTCGTGTTTATTCTGAAATCGGAAGCTGCCGCCTTGCGCCACTGTGAAGCACGTGACACGTGTCTGTATGACGCCTTGCTTCGCTCTAGTTACGCTCACGGAATTAAGGTTATCGCTTCAGGTAAAATAACATTTATACCAGGTAACAACAACGCCAGAGTTCGTTATTTATAACCTTGTTATTAACCTAAATAGTCCGAAAGGCTTTGTGTTTACTTCGCGTCAATTACTTTAGTATGGATTTCAGACGTGAATATTTACCTAACACAGGCAGTAAACGAATATTTGGACGACAAAAGTTTGGCAAATGTTTGACAATAATTCGTCAAAGAATATGTCACGCTGCATGATTAACTTTTATCCACCTCGACAATGCAGTCATCTCCTAATTAAGGATAATTCCAAATTACTTTTTCCCAGTCCCAAAAGTTGACCTTAATAATGACGTTCCACTGTTTGAGTGAAAAGAGGAATTGGAGATTTGGGGCATTTTCACTAAAGGAAACACCTAACTAACCCAGGTATCGGTTAAACATTGAAACTCATTGTTTAGTCTCTTTTACAAACCACATGACTACATAAATTATTTCAACAGATCGGGACTTATTCTCAATAAATAAGTCAACACAACCATTTAATTCATATATTGTATGTAGTGGCATTGTGTTCACAAAATCTGAATTGTCATTTCGTGCAACTAAAAAGTAGATTGCAGAGTTCTGTTCCATTGTTATGTTGTATTCATGTGTGTCTACTCAGCCCAGCACGACAGTGATTGCGTGTGCATATTCACAAGGGAAACAACTTCACGGTCTTAGATCGACGACTGTTTCTATTGTTTGTTTTTAAAATCATCGAGCAAATATCGTTGTGATAATCATTGTTGTTGAAACATCGTGTGTATTCAGAAAAGTCCACTTTTGGGATATTTCAGTATCGAAGAACCTGATTCAGGATAGGCTTAAAGCTGAATTACGGAAGTGATTTAAGTCACGACCCAAAATGTGGAATGTCGTGATCATGATTCGCTTTTGACGTCGGCTGTTTACCCGGGTCGATCAAAGTTCAAGTTGAAGACATGTGAGGCGTGACTACGGATTTGTCCACGGCAGTCACGCCGACAAACAATGGTTGACACTGTTAGCTACAAGTAGAAGTAGGCCCCTATAATCCATTGAGTCAAGCTTTCGCACAAATACCACCGCCAAGTGACCGACACACGGGATTAACCTTCCGTGACTAGTTCTCAGTGAGGTTTTGTTTACGCGTTGATTGAGTTTGTCCGGCTAACCTAGTCTAATAACAATACCATAGCGAGTAGTTCAATAGTGCGATACAAAACGCAGATATATGATTGATATCGTACATTGTATCAGAACTGTCTACGGCAGTCGCAGGGTACTTCTGAATGCCCGGCCGGGGTGATGGATGACTCAAGTCATTCAACTCCACCCGCGTTACTCATTGCGTAGACGCGCTGATAACCCCGTCAGGTCGCATGTCATTCACGGCCCACAATACGGCAGCACCTAGACCCAGTCACGCCGGCTCGGTCGTATTGATTCTATTATGTCGGAGGTTGGATATCCCGGCCCATGTCACCGAGACTAT
>JAODUO010000666.1:67500-75000 GCA_025642075.2 Ridgeia piscesae | reverse complement strand
CGACTGTGTACATCGCAGGTAGCCTTACTCCCCTCGAGCCCATGCGTTCGCTGTTTGCTCGGTTTGCGTTGGGCCCGTAAGCGAACCACGATTGAGATGAGAAGTCTGTCGTTGCCGCCCCTGCTCTACCATAACAGAATTATCATAGCAGCTGACACGAAGAGAAATATCGTTTGTGGCTTGAAAGCGTATCTTATTATGATAGTACATATTTTTGACTGAAAATGATAATATTATAGAAATTATGGCGCCATTAGCTACAATCCCTCCGACGTCTTGGTATATATGGACGGCTTATTAAATGTATGTATCAGATCATTGAGATGATTTTATTAAGGAAATAATTATGCTTGTGTGTAACTACCATATACGGGTGATGTCAAGCGAGTAGTGCAGTTGAAATGTTACTCTGCATAATTGTACGCGCTCATGTTATGACGTCACAGTTGCGATTTTTACCATTATATAGTAATAACCACATCCCAGTTGTACTGGTGTCTTTTTATAACAGTGCCCTGACACCGTGTCATTTCCGCGGTGAGTGTTTAGCTAGGTAAATAGCTCAGACATTATTGCATCGTCACCAGGACTACAACAGTCGATGACGTCATCGTACATTCTGGTTTAAAAAATTATTATAAATTTTGGTTGAAATGAAACAGTGTGAACGTACAAATGGACAATTAAAATAAGTAATTTGCTGTTTCTCTATTGCATTGACAACAAGGGGGATATTACTGGTATGTATTAGTACTATTACAACTACTGTGACCGTTGTCTTTCCCTGGTTATAAATGGTAAAACGGATCAATGCCACTTATGTGTAACACGAGCAATACACTCCTCGCCCCGCCTGAGGCTGGGCGACTTGTTAACTGCCGACGAACATTACGAAGTATCACATGTACAAGAACGGGTCAGATAATGAGAAAATGTGTGGCTAAATATATTGCCACGACATCCATCGTTACACCAGATATAATTATATTTATAACGTATTACCCTTTAGTGCAAGCCGTCAGTGCAGTGTGCGTCACTGTGCGAAACATCGTGATTTATAATAGTGCACATTAATACATACTCACTCATTCACTCACTCACTCACTCACTCACTCACTCACTCACCCATCCACCCATTCACTCTCTCGCGCGCTCTTTCTCTCTCCCTCTCACTCACTCACTCACTCACTCACTCACTCACTCACTCACTCACTCACTCACTCACTCACTCACTCACTCACTCACTCACTCACTCACTCACTCACTCACTCACTCACTCACACCACTCACTCACCCACCCACTCACTCACTCACTCACCCACTCACTCACCCACCCACCCACCCACTCACTCACTCACTCACTCACTCACACTCTCACGCACGCACGCACTTGTTTTATGACAAAATAACGGATAGTACTGAAATATATTAACTTGAACAGCTTTGAGCTGTTTCTCCAAGTGTAAGCGTATACGACGAATGTGTTTAACTTCAATACGCCATCCAATTATTACCGTTTTTAAGTTGGGTGGAATGCCTCGTACAAACAATTTTGTGGTATTTAATCTCATGTTCATCTTATGCGAATATGTCTTTGATTCACGACTCATTTGTGCGACAGTGGCGCCACATCACGGAGTTTGAATAACCGAAGCTACGATGAACGATGCCTCCGATTTCCGACATGCATCTAGCCACGATTAACTTCGAGGTTAAGCGAGAATCGGCTACTAACAGTAGGGTCGAGTGCGTAAACGTTGGAACCAATCAAAATGGCTTTTAAAAACCGAGTTCGCTTTTAGGCTTTTAGTACCTGGCAAATCGGTAAGTGGAAAGGCAATCGCTCAGCAGTCGGCTCCGAGAATCGCTAGGTGGGAGGGCAATCGATGCTTTCGGAAATGACGCGTTATACTCAAATAATGTATTTTCTTGCAACACGAGGTGGCGCCCTCCGATGGATGGCGACGAATACAGTAGAAGGGGTACTTATACATTGAAATACGTAGGGCCTATATCAGGATTACATCTACATTGCTAAGGTTATTGGTCTAACGAAGTACCAACGACACTTTCGTAACATTTATTGGTCAAAATGATGGACACTTCTGTTGAATTCGGATCCATCTTGATTTCGCCGTTAATCCTTTATAGTTTTGCCCAAATTGTATACGTCCGTGCTTTAGTTTCACAATTCAACGTCATCCAAGATATATTTGTATTGCGAAAATATCACGTCTTGCGACAGTCTGCACCGCTGTGGCTGTGCGTTACCGTCACAGGCGATGTGACAGCGAGAGTTGGTACAAACGGGGCGGCTCGTTGGGCGTCAAATGTACGCTAAGCTTTTATATTACTTGCAGGATTTCGAGAACGTTCAGGCTACAAAATAAAAATGCTCTGGCATTTTCGTGGCTCATTGCCTTCGTGAACCATAGGCACGTGCCTATTGGTTAATCTGCCACTGGGGCCACCCTCGTTGAACGTCAGGCTCACTGGGTCGAGGATGGGCGGCTCCCAGGTCATGACAGAGCTAATACATCCGAGCTGGGGTTCTACAACGCACAGCGCCCTCACACGGATGGGATACACACTTAAACAGATACCGCACTAAACGACGAGACGTCCGACATTGAGCGAGATCTGTGCGCGGTTGGTTCCATCGGGGGAGTGTCCCAGCTCCTATCTAATCGCTCTAGTCCTGACTAAGCGTTACGTCATGGGCGTGGTGTCTGTGGGCGGGCGTTACACAAAAACTTCACATTCACCTGTTGTAGTCTTCTGAGAGACGGTGCAGGGTGTGCGGCTTAACAAAGGGTCGCAACCGCGGCCAGTCTGTGTGGTCTCGAACCTGGATCAACGTCCCTCGTTCCTCTCTTTACACATCCGTACATACATGTACAGCCCCGCCCCCTGTATCAATACACCCGTACATACATGTACAGCCCCCCCTCCCTGTATCAATACACCCGTACATACATGTACAGCCCCGCCCCTCCCTGTATCAATACACCCGTACATACATGTACAGCACCGCCCCTCCCTGTATCAATACACCCGTACATACATGTACAGCCCCGCCCCTCCCTATATCAATACACCCGTACATACATGTACAGCCCCGCCCCTCCCTGTATCAATACACCCGTACATACATGTACATCCCCGCCCCTCCCTGTATCAATACACCCGTACATACATGTACAGCACCGCCCCTCCCTGTATCAATACACCCGTACATACATGTATAGCCCCGCCCCTCCCTGTATCAATACACCCGTACATACATGTACATCCCCGCCCCTCCCTGTATCAATACACCCGTACATACATGTACAGCCCCGCCCCTCCCTGTATCAATACACCCGTACATACATGTACAGCCCCGCCCCTCCCTGTATCAATACATCCGTACATACCTGTACATCCCCGCCAATACCTGTATCAATACATCCGTACATACATGTACATCCCCGCCCCTCCCTGTATCAATACACCCATACATACATGTACATCCCCGCGCCTCCCTGTATCAATACACCCTTACATACATGTATATCCCAGCCCCTCCCTGTATCAATACACCCATACATACATGTACATCCCCGCCCCTCCCTGTATCAATACATCCGGATATACAATACATCCCAGCCCCTCCCTGTATCAAAACACCCATACATACATGTACATCCCCGCCCCTCCCTATATCAATACACCCGTACATACATGTACATCCCAGCCCCTCCCTGTATCAATACACCCGTACATACATGTACATCCCAGCCCCTCCCTGTACCAATACACCCGTACATACATGTACATCCCAGCCCCTCCCTGTATCAGTACACCCGTACATACATGTACATTCCCGCCCCTTCTTGTATCAATACACCCGTACATACATGTACTTCCCCGCCCCTTCCTGTATCAATATACCCGTACATATATGTACACCCCGCCCCTTCCTGTATCAATATACCCGCACATACATGTACATTCCCGCCCCTTCCTGTATCAATAAACCCTACATACATGTACATCCCCGCCACCCACTGTTATTTGATATACTTAATAGTAAGTCTTCTTTCTCTCGAGGACGCGATCTAAAAAATAACATATACTTGGTTTTAGAAATGTTTAAAGATTGTTTACTGGCACGAAACCAGTCTGATAATATTTCCAGTGCATTATTCATATCTTTGTATACTTTATTAATTTGAGTTCCAGTTACGTATACAGTAGTGTCATCAGCAAACAATATCGTTTTACATAATATTATATTTAAACAGAATAGAAGGTCATTAATATATAAAATAAACAAAAAACGGACCGAGAATGGACCCCTGTGGGACACCATGTGTGACACCCTGCGGAATCACTGTAGCCTCGATTGACCAGACTCCGTGAGGTGGCAGCACTTTTCAGCCTCTCAACTCCGCGTGATATATTTATGGGCTGCCGATGTAACTGCCAGGGCGGCCTTACACCAGAATAGGGTAGAGACGCTGATTGGTTCTCAGGCCGAATTTGAAATAACAAATTAAATACGGACACCTTTATCAGATAATACTGTATTATAAAAACCATCCCAAATTAAACTTATATTAACATGAAAATATACAGAAATACAAATTTGCAGTTCTTTACGAATTGGAATTACAGCAGGATTACGCAGGATCCGTGAGGTGGCAGCATTGTTTATCCCCACACTGATAACATTCAAACGGCGATGAAGTCACCAGACTGTCTTCTCAGCGAAGTTACGCAGCCGAGCGAGTGTCGGTTAAGAGAGACTAGTACTTGACGTATTGTTTTCTGTTTGAAAGGTAACTTTTAAACCATTTTAGAGGAGTACGCCTCATTCCATAATATTCCAGTATATGTAGTATAATGTTGTGGTTTATAGTGTCGATTCGACAACCTCCTACAGCATATGTGGCCGCGTGAAATAACGGTTTGCCAGACGACTAGGAGTGTGCCAGGTTCGTCGACAGAAGAAACGACAACTGTTGCCATCGATGAATAAAGAACTTCACATGGGTCACATAAACAGACACCAACAGTGAATAGCGACGCCGAAGTGAAGATTCGCGATCATATGGGATGACCAGATCGCCAGATCTACACCTGAAAGCCTAAATCATGTTCCTGAGGATGTCTCACTTCGCTAACAATAAATAACCTTTGAAGTTACAATTAATAATAGCAACTTTGTAATATTGGCATTTTTTATAGCGCCGTTATCTGCCGCGTGGTGGCGCTCATGGTGCTTTTACATCATTGTGTTCATCAGAAACATATAAAACATCATGCTAAAACAATACTATTAATGTTAATAAACCGACATTTTAGACTTTAAAAGATAATATAATTACCATTCATTATAGTAGTTATAAAAACAGTGACATCATTATCAGTGTAAAGTGAAGTTTCTAAACATTTATATACAATAAAAAACCAGCTTCTTGTATTATAGGAAAATAGTTTTAAAATTAGTGTCATAAAATGTATACAGTCAATTCGTCCAGAACATGTCCAGGAAAAATCCACATGTATTACTCAAAGTAAACTTTGAAAATATGTGTTTTCAGTGCTGTCTTGAAGATAACATTGAAAGGCCCAACCTGTTACAAACAAACAAAATTGCAAACACAAACGATAACATTGAATCATCATGACTATTTCTAAACTGACATATTGCACTAGAATAACTTGGGATCATATGCGATGCTATTTGAAAGCATCATTACACAAACTCTGCCTACAACACTTTCTAACAAAACAAATTGGTCTTTGTGCCACACCACCCGAAATGTGCCTGGGAATGTAGCTTTGCATTTTATTCTCGACGGCACAAGTATGACAGTTTGTCAAGTAAGTGGAATGGAATGTGTATTAAGTGTCATTTCCACAACATCATTACGCCTTTTACCACCAACAATGAGCAACCTTTGAAGTTACAATCACCGTCATTACAGTGGTGGAAAAAGCGTCGGCGGGTTCGCGAACTGTTTACCTATAAAAAGGCACCATTTCTTTATGTCCTCCAAGTACCACGCCATTTCTTCTACCTCCGTCGAATCAGCGACAACGTTTATAAATGTACGTCTGGCATGCAGTAAAAAGCAGCCATTCATTTGGGCCGTTTTTAACTAAAAGAAGCACTGCGTGGTTTCAAACGTCAAATAAAATGTGTTTATCTCTCGCTGTTTTCCTCGTAATCTCATTTCGGATGACAGTGGATTATGTTACAGAGATTAGAACTCATTTAAAGGATATATTTCGTCTTAAATATGACTGTTCGTGAAACATAACGTTCAGTGAACATAAGTGCCGATTGTGTTGGGATTTCGCAAAAACATAAAAAATGCACCTGCATTCTATAGTTATTTTCGGGATTAAACTAAATACATACCGCTATTTATCGCGCCATCGTCTCTCTAAAACACGTTCTCTGTCCATTCGATAAATGTCACCACGATGTCGCACAAAGCTAGAGTGATTCAGAACTACATTGGAAAACTGCTTATGATAACATTTTATGTTTTATTTATTTTCTAAATGAATAGATGTTTGGTAACCTTTTATAGCTGTGAGTATGGCCCCATGTATCCATTCACGCATACGTCCATGCATGTTTGCATGTTTATGCATGCCGCGTCATATCTTAGAATATGCTTAGATTCAAACCTATAAGCACAGTTTTATTTTGTGCCATATTTTACACATTCTCAAGAAGATAAGTTGTGTCACCAATTTAGTATACAAGACGTGTGCGTGTGTGCGTGTGTGCGTGTGTGCGTGTGTGCGTGTGTGCGTGTGTGCGTGTGTGCGTGTGTGCGTGTGTGCGTGTGTGCGTGTGTGCGTGTGTGCGTGTGTGCGTGTGTGCGTGTGTGCGTGTGTGCGTGTGCGCGTGTGTGCGCGTGTGCGCGTGTGCGGTGTGCGGTGTGCGTGTGTGCGTGTGTGCGTGTGTGCGTGTGTGCGTGTGTGCGTGTGTGCGTGTGTGCGTGTGTCCGTGTGTGCGTGTGTGCGTGTGTGCGTGTGTGCGTGTGCGCGTGTGCGCGTGAGCGTGTGCGCGTGTGCGCGTGTGCGCGTGTGCGCGTGTGTGCGTGTGTGCGTGTGTGCGTGTGTGCGTGTGTGCGTGCGTGTGTGCGTGCGTGCGTGCGTGCGTGCGTGCGTGCATACGTGCGTGCGTGGTGGGTGCGTGCGTGTGTGTGTTGTGTGTGTGTGTGTGTGTGTGTGTGTGTGTGTGTGTGTGTGTGTGTGTATAAACTGTCTATGATGACATGTATATGTGCATGTGTGTCGTGCGTACATAAGTGTACACATGGTATGTACGTACCTGGGTTCTAAGCGAACATCAGTGGAAAGCTGTTTAAAAGGTTTTCTTCCACAAATTAATAAATTTATAATATATTTCCACCTATAATGTCCCGAAGTCGTTCATTCAAGGTGTTTCATATTCAAGCACGCACACACACACACACACACACACACACACAC
>JAODUO010000666.1:42500-62500 GCA_025642075.2 Ridgeia piscesae | reverse complement strand
TATCAACACAAAGTCGCGACGCTGAGACCCACAAAAGGACACTGTCTCGGCAGTTACAGCCCAACAAATGATCCGCTTTGTCTGTTATTGCGCCTCAGGGCGAGCATTGCCATCCGTCGTAGTACGTAACACAACAGGACCTCACAGAGCTCTGGCGCCGAGTTAGTGCTGCGTCTTCCGGTTCACACGCGCCGGCGTCAATGAGTCCCAAACAGCTGCCCGATTCCTCCTTCATACACCTCGTCTTTCCTTCGCTCTCTCTCTGTCTGTCTGTCTGTTTGTGTGTCTGTCTGTCTGCCTGTCTGTCTGTCTGTTTGTGTGTCTGTCTGTCGGTCTGTCTGTCTGTTTGTTTGTGTGTCTGTCTGTCTGTCTGTCTGTTTGCGTGTCTGTCTGTCTGTCTGTCTGTCTGTTTGTGTGTCTGTCTGTCTGTCTGTCTGTCTGTCTGTTTGTGTGTCTGTCTGTCTGTCTGTCTGTTTGTTTGTTTGTGTGTGTGTGTCTGTCTGTCTGTCTGTTTGCGTGTCTGTCTGTCTATCTGTTTCTGTTGTCTGTCTGTCTGTCTGTCTGTCTGTCTGTCTGTCTGTCTGTCTGTCTGTCTGTCTGTCTGTCGTGTCTGTCTGTCTGTCTGTCTGTCTGTCTGTCTGTCTGTCTGTCTGTCTGTCTGTCTGTCTGTCTGTCTGTCTGTCTGTCTGTCTGTCGTGTCTGTCTGTCGTCTTCGTCTGTCGTCTGTCGTGTCTGTCGTCTGTCGTCTTCGTCTTCGTTCTTGTCTGTCTCGTTGTCGTTCTTCTTCTCGTTCTTTCTGTTCTTGTCTGTTCTTTCGTTCTTTCTTTTCTTTCTGTTCTTTCTTTCTTTCTTTCTTTCTTTCTTCTTCTTCTTTCTTTCTTCTTTCTTTCGTTCTTTCGTTCGTTTCGTTCGCGTTCGTTCGTTCTTTCGTTCGTTCGTTCGCTTCGCTCGTCGCTCGTTCTCGTTCGTTCGTTCGTTCGTTCGTTCGTTCGTTCGTTCGTTCGTTCGTTCGTTCGTTCGTTCGTTCGTTCGTTCGTTCGTTCGTTCGTTCGTTCGTTCGTTCGTTCGTTCGTTCGTTCGTTCGTTCGTTCGTTCGTTCGTTCGTTCGTTCGTTCGTTCGTTCGTTCGTTCGTTCGTTCGTTCGTTCGTTCGTTCGTTCGTTCGTTCGTTCGTTCGTTCGTTCGTTCGTTCGTTCGTTCGTTCGTTCGTTCGTTCGTTCGTTCGTTCGTTCGTTCGTTCGTTCGTTCGTTCGTTCGTTCGTTCGTTCGTTCGTTCGTTCGTTCGTTCGTTCGTTCGTTCTTCGTTCGTTCGTTCGTTCGTTCGTTCGTTCGTTCGTTCGTTCGTTCGTTCGTTCGTTCGTTCGTTCGTTCGTTCGTTCGTTCGTTCGTTCGTTCGTTCGTTCGTTCGTTCGTTCGTTCGTTCGTTCGTTCGTTCGTTCGTTCGTCGTTCGTTCGTTCGTTCGTTCGTTCGTTCGTTCGTTCGTTCGTTCGTTCGTTCGTTCGTTCGTTCGTTCGTTCGTTCGTTCGTTCGTTCGTTCGTTCGTTCGTTCGTTCGTTCGTTCGTTCGTTCGCTCGCTCGCTCGCTCGCTCGCTCGCTCGCTCGCTCGCTCGCTCGCTCGCTCGCTCGCTCGCTCGCTCGCTCGTTCGTTCGTTCGTTCGTTCGTTCGTTCGTTCGTTCGTTCGTTCGTTCGTTCGTTCGTTCGTTCGTTAAGGCGTTAAGTCGTTAAGGCGTTCAGGCGTTCAGGCGTTCAGGTGTTTAAGCGTTCAGGCGTTCAGGCGTTCAGGCGTCATGTAAAATAACGCGCGTGCACTAAAGCTCTTGTCTGTTACACGACCCACATTTCAGCACTGTCTGTGTCTTTTTATTGACCAATGCAATCAACACAATAACTTTGGCAAACTTCACTTTACTGTCACTGCCGCCATTGAAACAGTGTTGACTTTGATGACGCATCGTCCACAACCAGAGACGGCGGGAAAGTGCTGTCTTAGTCACGGCGCGTGCAGCTCGTGACACGGGCTAAGTCAGCGCTGTCAGCCGGCGGTGATGTGGTCAGACAAAAAGAGTAAACTTGTTCTGGTATTACGCAATATGAAGTACTTCGGACTGTTTAAGGCACATTACACTTTACGCCCGGTGGACCTGATCATTAAAACTTTTTCGCCACTCCCCGGGGAAAATTCAGCTTTCTAGCAACCGCGCATCACGTAAGATAGCTTCAAGCCAGCGTCGCTAGACCTTTACAAACGAGAAACTACAGAACGCACCCTTGCGCGGTTCCACCAACTGGAATGTTATGTGAAATCATACACATACATTAGGTCAATGCAACCGCCAATCCTGCTATTACACATATTACGTCATCGTTTCTTGCTTGATTTTTTTTAATCGTCCAACGAGCCAAATAATGTGGCGATGTTTGAGGGCGTCACCCCGTCACTGTGGCGACCTCACACTAGGAGAAGTTCCGCCGATCAAGGTGACCATGTGCCGATGCGGTGGCGTCCAGACGTTAATCATGTCCGTTGCGGCGTATAATTGTCCATTGGTGACCGCTGCGGTGCTTCCCTGGATTTCAAAAAAAAAAAGTCACCGTTTTTTTATAATTTGTTTTTATTGTAATTGTTCTTTGCGACGATAAATGTGTACACACTAACACTGTAGATTATATGTGACTTGCCGCTTAACGCTACTCAATAATCACGTGTAATATTTCAGGTTTTTCTATAAAACAAACTAAATAACTTGCTTAATTCACGACACTTTTGAAATTCCGAAAATAGCAATTTCAAACGCTGCAACACTTTCAAACACTTGGTGACATGGTTTGCCCTGGGAATGATTTGCGCAGTTTTGCACTCGCGTAATGATTTGCGAAGTTTTGCACATCTGCTAAATAACGCGGCGATCTATGTGTCTCTGGTGATTGTAATCGTGACACAATCCTTCCTCCAGTACTTTACCCGCACACACAGCTACCTTAAATCACGACTGGTCGGTGCACCTGTATAAACTATAACGTTAGCGTGACGTTTGGTCGCGAAGGAACGTGACAACGTCAACTGAAAAACCGACAGTCAAATTGCGGTTGAGAATCACCCGTTTCTATTGTTTTCAAATCGAGTCACGCGGCGCGAAGTGATCCATCACTGTGACATGAAGCCTTTCTAAAAGGTCTTGCAATCGTGACTAAATGTCTTAACTCTGTGAAAGCATATCGCACGAGAAAGTCGTGGAACGTGCATGTCTACACAAGTGATTTTACATATACATCAATAAGAAATCTTTTACTTAAATATACGCAAATCTAGTATTACAACTGTAATTTGTTTGGCAATGGTCTGGTTTTGGAATTGTCAAAGTGTTACTAGCAGAAATAAAACCATAAACAATTCACGTTCCCTGGTGCGTTACGTGCGTGCGTGCGTGCGTGCGTGCGTGCGTGTCCGCTATTTTGTAGCAATGCTAAGTTATCATGTTGTTCTCATAACAACATAGGTCTGTTTATTTCTGATGTCAGTATTTCCGTAACTCTCTTCAATCATTCACTATAAAGCAAATGTCCAATACCTTTCCCACGTCGCACAGGCGGTCTGTAGATGTCACGCCATAGGACCTGATATTGAGGGTATCTGATCGCGACACCATTCAGCGTCGGTACCTTTCGTGACACAGGTGTTAGATTAATCTACATTCACTATAAATTCATTCATTTATACTATTATGTTTTAATCTCGACAAATAACCTGAGAAAAACATAAAACATACACGGCTATCTGTTGTAGTATGCGAGTACTGCACTGACGTCAATGCTTTGTAGTGTTACCTATAACACATCAGTAACATGTGTACCCGCAGTAGAGGACAATCATTGGAAACGTGGAGAGTGTGTATGGGTGTCGACCGTTCAATGTCTAACACTTGTCATTTTTTAAACCATAACAACAATTAGCACGACTTCTACTACGTTTAACAAAGCCCCTACAAATATTCTACTTCTGCGGCTACACTATTGGTTTTTCTTGGCGGTGCATCGGATGGTCACTGATGGCGTTGGTCGAAGCATATTATTGTATTTTTTTCAATTTAAGTATCAGTTACTACAACATGTACCAAGTGCATGATACCTAAAAGAAAAAACGCCAGTCTGCAGGGGGCGGTTCTTTAACAATACCGAAAACAAGACACCGCCATAATGACGAGGTGGCTTTGTTCGTGACGTGTCGCCTTTTGTTTGTGTCGTCGTGAAAGAAAGGGCAGACAAAATATGTTACGTCGTTACCTCCTCTGTATCTAGTTAACATTGTGGAGTCTCACGCTGATGGTTGATTATAATCAAACACACACAACAATTTCATCTGTAACCACCGGCAACGCAGTCGTTATTGATGGTGTCGCGTTGCAAAACACAACTTAATGATTATCATCTCCTTACGCAGTCATCGACAGTGCTGATAACCCCCGCCCGCACGGAAGTTGTATCACTAACTATATAGTAATGTTTCCCGATAAAGAGGTGCACTGTTGTTGTTTTTTCATATTTTCTAGCATGTAGAGCAGCGTCAGTGGAAGACACTTCGCGTTACTCAAACTCTACAATGTGTCCTTGCCCGATCGAGAATACACCACACACCTCCAACGCCGGGAGAAGACGACGTCTACGTCTGACAGTGATGCGCTATGACGAAATAACAAAGAAGATTCTGGTGTGGAAATCGTTAAGGTCTTTGGAGAAAATATCGCCCTAACGTGACGACGACAGGCACAAGTGAGAGGACAGGCGGTGTTAGTGGCAGTTGTCTGCCGACACAACACTCTATGATGAGTACCTGCCTATCGACAGTAGTTGATAGTTGTATACTAGTACACGCGTGGCTCAATACTTTCCAGAGAAGTTGAAGCGGTATTCGAATGGACATGTTCCAGTGAAGTTGAAGCGGTATTCGAATGGACATGTCTGCCAGGGGTGCAGTGCAAATCGTGTTGAGTAATCCAAAGACTGAGAGGACCGCTCGGTATAACAAGTACTTTTTATAAGTCTATTCACGAATTGACTCTTTTGATGACACAACAAAAGAAGCCACTCATCAATTATGTCGACAATAATTATACAGTTCCGTGGCTGACGTAGATATCGATAGACAATGTCAACTGCAAGTCTTTTCTGGGGCGCAGACGTCTTGTTTTTATTAGGTAAACTGTTTTTTCTGTCTACGTCGGTGTCACGCCAGGTGCGAAGCAACGTCCGCCAGCGTGAGTTGGCCGTCAAACACTAGTTCACGTGAAACATCAAACGATGTTACATCTCGTTTGAGAAAGTCTTTGAAGTAACTATATGGTCTAACTACTATTCTCATCCCATATTTGTCGTATCACCCGTAACATGTATGGTTGTTGATCACGATAATCACAAACTTTGTCTAAATTTTTGTCTGATATTTATTGCTACATGTAATTCATACCGGTCGAGACCTGTCCATTCTTTGATGTTGCCTAGCCCATATTTTTACCGGCGTCTCTTTATTTTTCTGTCAGCATGCTTCATGTGATGTTTCGTCAGCCTACTAGAGGTCAGCCTAGTAGATATTTTGACATGATGCACCTCCTAAAAGAAAGCAGTGTTTTCCATAGCGCGGATGTGTCTAACAAAGCGTAGACAACTGTGATGTGGCCTGCTCATGAAAGAGGGTCTATGAAGAGTTTTACATATTACGTAGCTTATTCGTGTAATTGTATACGATAACCGACGAAACTGTAATCCATGTTACTGTCCTACCGCATTCGGTGACTCTTTAGTCGCCTTCAGAGCAATTTCGCCGCCTCCGCTGTCGTTCATTCAGAGTCTATTTGGCGTGAAATGTGAAACCGCATTGTTCAGCAAAATAGCTGAAAATGGTGCGTCAAACAATGCACGTTTATGCAACTTCTACCGCATGCATAGAATCAGCCGTTGTTGACCACAGAAATACTGGCGTGTGAAAGTCGGAAGGTAACGATAGCCGGTAACGACACTAGGATGTCTGTACAGGTCGTTGGCTCGAGGACTGGAACCCGATCAGGTGGTGCGTAAGCGGGTTGTTGTAGTAATTCTAAACCTCTCTTGAGAACATACACGCTTTATCTCAGAGCGCGTCGTTGCACGGAAACACCTTTGGAAAACCACGGTTAAAGTACACCTTCTTTCGAGGTTCCGTTTATTGGTTTCCGGTTGGAATTTTCATAGGGATTCCTGTTTCATGTGTCGACTTCTGAACGATAAATTACACAGGCAACCTTGTTGAGAGACAGACCAGACAAAGGCAGCCTGGTCGTGTGTCCGTCTCAGCAAAGAGGAAGCAGGTCGAATGCGGCGTTCTGCGGTGGGAAGACACAAGACACGAGCACACAACACGACCGACCGACCGACCGACCGACCGACCGACCGACCGACCGACCGACCGACCGACCGACCGACCGACCGACCGACCGACCGACCGACCGACCGAACCGACCGACGACCGACCGACCGACCGACCGACCGACCGACCGACCGACCGACCGACCGACCGACCGACCGACCGACCGACCGACCGACCGACCGACCGACCGACCGACCGACCGACCGACCGACCGACCGACCGACCGACCGACCGACCGACCGACCGACCGACCGACCGACCGACCGACCGACCGACCACCGACCGACCGACCGACCGACCGACCGACCGACCGACCGACCGACCGACCGACCGACCGACCGACCGACCGACCGACCGACCGACCGACCGACCGACCGACCGACCGACCGACCGACCGACCGACCGACCGACCGACCGACCGACCGACCGACCGACCGACCGACCGACCGACCGACCGACCGACCGACCGACCGACCGACCGACCGACCGACCGACCTGACCGACTGACCGACCGACCGACCGACCGACCGACCGACCGACCGACCGACCGACCGACCGACCGACCGACCGACCGACCGACCGACCGACCGACCGACCGACCGACCGACCGACCGACCGACCGACCGACCGACCGACCGAGAGAGAGAGAGCAGGCAGGCAGGCAGGCAGGCAGGCAGGCAGGCAGACAGACAGACAGACAGACAGACAGACAGACAGACAGACAGACAGACAGACAGACAGACAGACAGACAGACAGACAGACAGACAGACAGACAGACAGACAGACAGACAGACAGACAGACAGACAGACAGACAGACAGACAGACAGACAGACAGACAGACAGACAGACAGACAGACAGACAGACAGACAGACAGACAGACAGACAGACAGACAGACAGACAGACAGACAGACAGACAGACAGACAGACAGACAGACAGACAGACGTACGCATAGACATACAGACACACAACACAGACAGGAAACCCACTCACCCACTCACCCACTCACCCACTCACCCACCCACTCACTCATCCACTCATCCTCTCACCCACTCACCCACTCACCCACTCACCCACTCACCCACTCACACACTCACCCACTCACCCACTCACCCACTCACCCACTCACCCACTCAACCACTCACCCACTCACCCACTCACCCACTCACCCACTCACCCACTCACCCACTCACCCATTCACCCACTCACCCATCCACCCACTCACCCAATCACCCACTCACCCATTCACCCACTCACCCATCCACCCACCCACTCACCCACTCACTCACTCACTCACTCACCCACTCACCCAATCACTCACTCACCCACCCACCCACCCACCCATCCACTCACTCACACACTCATCCACCAACCCACTCACCCACTCACCCACTCATCCACTCACCCACTCACCCACTCACCCACTCACCCACTCATCCACACACCCACTCACCCACTCACCCACTCACCCACTCACCCACTCACCCACTCAACCACTCACCCACTCACCCACTCACCCACTCACCCACTCACCCACTCACCCATTCACCCACTCACCCATCCACCCACCCACTCACCCACTCACTCACTCACTCACTCACCCACTCACCCAATCACTCACTCACCCACCCACCCACCCACCCATCCACTCACTCACACACTCATCCACCAACCCACTCACCCACTCACCCACTCATCCACTCACCCACTCACCCACTCACCCACTCATCCACACACCCACTCACCCATTCACCCACCCTCACCCATCCACCCACTCACCCACTCACCCACTCACCCACTCACCCACTCACCCACTCACCCACTCACCCACTCACCCACTCACCCACTCACCCACTCACCCACTCACCCACTCACCCACTCACCCACTCAACCACTCACCCACTCACCCACTCACCCACTCACCCATCACCCACTCACCCATCCACTCACCCACTCACCCACTCACTCACTCACCCACTCACCCACTCACCCATTCACTCACTCACCCACCACCCACCCACTCACCCACTCACTCACTCACTCACTCACCCACTCACCACTCACCCACTCACCCACTCCACCCACTCCACCCACCATCACCCCACTCACCACCACCCACTCACCCACCACCCATTCATCCCACTCACCCACTCACCCACCACCCACTCACCCACTCACCCACACCCATTCACCATCACCCACCCACTCACCCATCCACCCCACTCACCCACTCACCCACTCACCCACTCACCCACTCACCCACTCACCCACTCACCCACTCACCCACTCACCCACTCACCCACTCACCCACTCACCCACTCACCCACTCCCACTCACCCACTCACCCACTCACCCACTCACCCACTCACCCACTCACCCACTCACCCACTCACCCACTCACCCACTCACCCACTCACCCACTCACCTCACCTCACCCACTCACCCTCACTCACCCACTCACCCACTCACCCACTCACCCACTCACCCACTCACCCACTCACCCACTCACCCACTCACCCACTCACCCACTCACCCACTCACCCACTCACCCACTCACCCACTCACCCACTCTACCCACTCACCATCCTTTCACCACTCACTCCACTCACCCACTCACCCACTCACCCACTCACCCTCACTCACCCACTCACCCACTCACCACTCACCCACTCACCCATCCACCCCTCCACCCACTCACCCACTCACCCACTCACCCACTCACCCACTCACCCACTCACCCACTCACCACCACCCACCACCCACTCACCCACTCACCCACTCACCCACCTCACCACTCACTCCACTCACCCACTCACCCACTCACCCACTCACCCACTCACCCACTCACCCACTCACCCACTCACCCACTCACCCACTCACCCACTCACCCACTCACCCACTCACCCACTCACCCACTCACCCACTCACCCACTCACCCACTCACCCACCCACTCACTCACCCACTCACCCACTCACCCACTCACCCACTCACCCACTCACCCACTCACCCACTCACCCACCACTCACCCACTCCACCCTCACTCACCCACTCACCCACTCACCCACTCACCCACTCACCCACTCACCCACTCACCACTCACCCACTCACCCACTCACCCACTCACCCACTCACCCACTCACCCACTCACCCACTCACCCACTCACCCACTCACCGACTCACCCACTCACCGACTCACCCACTCACCCACTCACCCACTCACCCACTCACCCACTCACCCACTCACCCACTCACCCACTCACCGACTCACCGACTCACCGACTCACCGACTCACCCACTCACCGACTCACCGACTCACCCACTCACCCACTCACCCACTCACCCACTCACCCACTCACCCACTCACCCACTCACCCACTCACCCACTCACCCACTCACCCACTCACCCACTCACCCACTCACCCACTCACCCACTCACCCACTCACCCACTCACCCACTCACCCACTCACCCACTCACCCACTCACCCACTCACCCACACCCACACCCACACCCACACCCACACCCACACCCACACCCACACCCACACCCACACCCACACCCGCGCACACCCACACCCGCGCACACCCACACCCGCGCACACGCGCACACGCGCACACGCGCACCCGCGCACACGCGCACACGCGCACACGCGCACACGCGCACACGCGCACACGCGCACACGCGCACACGCGCACACGCGCACACGCGCACACGCGGACACGCGCACACGCGCACACGCGCACACGGACACACGCACACACGCACACACGCACACACGCACACACGCACACACGCACACACGCACACACGCACAAACACACACACACACACACACACACACACACACACACACACACACACACACACACACACACACACACACACACACACACACATACACACAATACTTGTTTTGTGTGACAAGTGGGGACATTAGTTTTTAACTGACGACGTGGGACTGCATGTTTTAACGATACTAGACACATGATTAATTTACGGGTATTCGTCAACATCGTACCGATAAGTACCTATAATATGGCAACGACACCACTAAGCCTGTCAGCAAATAAACACATTGAGCGTCAATGCTCCGTTGGGTAAATTACAAATTTGCTGTTTATTTTCTCTGCGTACTCAAAGTTCACTACCTTCCGTTTTTCCAGCTTAGAAGTTATGAAATCACCCGCATCAATGGTTCATCATCAATGCTTTATACATCATCAATGCTTTATACCAACCACGGCACTTGACGCACACCAATCCAAATGCAGACCGCACCTGCACGCCCTGGTCCATTGATGTGTCCGTGATGTTGAAACATCCGCCAAGACATCAGCAGCTCAGTTCAATTCTCTTTGAGTGTTTTGCGGGCCTGTCACAAATGACATCATTTACGGTTGTCAGCACTCGTGACAGTCGCGCGATGACTAAGGGGCTTTGTGATTTACGGTTGTTTAAATGGGTCGAGTGTTTAGGTACACTCCCGTCGTGTAAGTCACGCGTGCGGCTACTTCGTCTATGTTTGGAACAGCTTTGACGTCATTAAGATAGAAGCTATTTTTGTTCTAAAATGTGACACTGGTTCGAATGTTATCGAACAAATCTTTATATTGCTGTTTAATAAAGCGGCCTACTGTACTTGGAAACTATTGCCTTGTACCCCAACCTAGCTGCTAGCTGCACGTTTGTAACGCGACACCGATGTCTTCGAATCGACGTGTCTTCATCTACCGTCCTTCTGCCAGAGAGTTACACTTGATTTCTCGCTAGCTTTTCAACAATGACTTGTACACATTCAGTTTGCACATTAACAATGTCAGAACGACATAAGCTAGTTTACCGTTTAGTTATATATTAAAAAAAAAACACTCATTCGTGGTTACTTGCGGCACTTGCAGGCCGACTGTGTACATAGTGTCACATTTAAACAACGGCTCTACATTTACACAATGGCGCTACATTTAAACAACGGCTGTACATTTAAACAACGGCTCTACATTTAAAGGGGGGAAATCATTTAGTAAAACTGTATTTTGTTGTATTTAATCGGCTTTTTCTCAAACAAAGCGTCCGATTAGAGCCAGACGGGATCCGTCAGCTAATCAATGAAGACATCCATTCGTCCGACATGACCCACACCCAAAGTATGTTGTCGTCATTCACAAAACCGACACTAATGACATCCGGTCAGCCATAAATCCGAAATCTCATTCACATAACGGGACTCGACGTAATTTCTTCGCGAATGACAGAATCATTACTTCATTGCTACCAGGAGCACCCGTGGAGCCTTCTTTCTTCTCCAACCCACACTCTCGTTGTCATTTTACAACTACCGATGTAAGTGTAATCTGGCTACAAGTGGCACATCGTAAACAGTGGCATGTTGGTCATGCAGTGGCATTGTAAAGTCACCGGCCTGGTCATCGGTATGGAATTGAGGATTACCATTCAGCATGCGTCGAAGTGAGTCACTGTGTATTTATATCCAGAGATATAAATTAAGAATTAAACTAGCAAGATCGTGATTACAATACGTGATGTTTTCTCTTCCGGCTACTCGTTATTTCTGATGATTTCTGCGAAAGGCTGTATAAATGAGTACCTGGTTATAGACAGTGGCGAACAAGCTGCCTTCGCGCATTAATTGTAGCATATGGCTGGATTCTTCCCAGAGAATTTGATTTGGTGTCTGGAGGCGGAGGAAATCTTTACCATATTTAATTTAATATTAAGAACATTTGTACAATTGGAATATGTTTGTCACAGCATTGATAGTTAGATATACATTATACAGGTATTAATTGATCAAATTGGTTATTGTGTTAATATTATAATCAGTGTTTGTTCGTCATTTTTCGAAGTATTAAAATTTTATTAGTGGTAGGCAAAGTGTCAACTCGCAAAATAATTGTATACATGGTTGGTAAAGTATCTCTGCTCGGAAGCACGTGTGTTATTCGGTCCTTCGCAACACGTATCGTGTCTTTTGTTCTGCATCTACATTATGCATCACGTGTATCGAATATCTCTACCTATGCGCTAAGTGCGTGATTTACATTGTTTCTCGTAATCGTAGTACTCACTATTTGAAATCGATGTGTTATCTATGCAGATAGTTCGCATCACGAAACGCACGGACAAGTGACGGTAGAAAGAATGTACAGGGACGGCGATCGGTCCGAGATGTACTTCTGTGACAACGCCCTAATAATCCGTGAACACTACTATTGCATATTCCAAGTGGCCACAGATAGATACAATGTTTTACATTTTATATTAAATAAATCAATCAATCAATATCTATGCAGATAGTTCGCATCACGAAACGTACGGACAGGTGACGGTAGAAGGAATGTACAGAGGCGGCGACCGGTCAGTCCGAGATGTACTTCTGTGATAACGCTCTAATAATCCGTGAACACTACTACAGCATTGCATATTCCAAGTGGCCACAGATGGATACAAATGGCCATCGGTCACCTTTTGGGGAAGAAGCTTTGTGGTAATATGTAAGCACATCATCATTCGTGAAAACAACATCCCTTTCCTTCTAGAAACTGGAGGTCGAAGAAGGCGACTAAACAAACTAAGCGACTAACATGTCCAATGTTTTTTGGGATCATCATCATCGTCGTCGTCGTCGTCGTCGTCGTCGTCGTCGTCGTCGTCGTCGTCGTCGTCGTCGTCGTCGTCGTCGTCGTCGTCGTCGTCGTCGTCGTCGTCGTCGTCGTCGTCGTCGTCGTCGTCGTCGTCGTCGTCGTCGTCGTCGTCGTCGTCGTCGTCGTCGTCGTCGTCGTCGTCGTCGTCGTCGTCGTCGTCGTCGTCGTCGTCGTCGTCGTCGTCGTCGTCGTCGTCGTCGTCGTCGTCGTCGTCGTCGTCGTCGTCGTCGTCGTCGTCGTCGTCGTCGTCGTCGTCGTCGTCGTCGTCGTCGTCGTCGTCGTCGTCGTCGTCGTCGTCGTCGTCGTCGTCGTCGTCGTCGTCGTCGTCGTCGTCGTCGTCGTCGTAATGGCCTTCGATCACTTTTTTGGGAAGAAGCTTTGTGGTAATATGTAAGCACATCATCACTCGTGAAAACAACATCCCTTTCCTTCTAGAAACTGGAGGTCGAAGAAGGCGACTAAACAAAGTAAGCGACTAACATGTCCAATGTTTTTTGGATCATCATCGTCTTCGCCTTCGCCTTCGCCTTCGCCTTCGCCTTCGCCTTCGCTCGCCTTCGCCTTCGCCTTCGCCTTCGCCTTCGCCTTCGCCTTCGCCTTCGCCTTCGCCTTCGCTCGCTCGCTCGCCTTCGCTCGCCTTCGCTTCGTCGCCTCGCCGTCGTCGTCGTCGTCGTCGTCGCCGTCGCGTCGCGTCGCGTCGCGTCGCGTCGCCGTCGCCGTCGCCGTCGCGTCGCGTCGCCGTCGCCGTCGCCGTCGTCGTCGCGTCGCGTCGCCGTCGCCGTCGCCGTCGCCGTCGCCGTCGCCGTCGCCGTCGCCGTCGCCGTCGCCGTCGCCGTCGCCGTCGTCGTCGTCCGTCTCGTCATCATCATTGTGCAGCCATAGTGTCTCGTGGGTGGGCGAAGGCCTCAGCATGCTGCCTCCACATAAGAAATATCCGTGCCTCTCTTGATATATCATATTATTTGGCTTGACAGATGAAGAGATAATGGCGTTCCGGGTGAGACGTTCTTATCAAACATTGTCAACGCTGTCGTATCGTAATGTGAACAATTGAGACTGGGTGTCCCGCACACCTCAAGTGTTATAACAGAAAGCGCGAGCAGAACAACATCAAAACTACTCAGAAATGTAATAAAATTCACACAGAAAAGGTGTAAAGACGACCCAAAGACAAAACTACGCAGTTCGATCACAAGTGGCGATTTATCACACAAATATGCAAAGCGTCGTTCAAAAACAACTCACTAGCTATACCGAAGCAAAACGTGTGAGGCAAGGAAGATTAGAGTCAAATAGTAATCTTCAAAGTCCATCTTCACCGCGTTTTAGCTATACGTATTCGTTCGGACTGACAAACTATATTCGAACACACAACAAAGTAAAATTACAAAATCATCATCAATGTTAGTATCGTCGGAGATACCTTCTCGTATGAAACTGCTCGCATGATCGGTACGTCGACCCAACAAAACCTCTACAGTCCATCTGTAATTCATTGTTTCATTTGAACATTGGATTTGTAGTCAGACCGGTATTTTACAATATGGACTTGTTACAAAGAAGGCGCCGGTGCAAATATCTAAGACAAACGCATTGATTGTGTGCGATCGTTCGTCGGTCATCTTGTTACAACTGGGCGCCGGATTTCAAACGGGTAAATCCCAATGCTGGTGCGATACATTAACGTATCTGAAAGGCCTCGCGTGACACGAGCCTCAGAGCAAGACACAATCACTAGAGGATGTATTGAAAGCTAAGTATAATGTTAGCTGAGTACACGGTTGGTGTCATCCGAAGATGGGTGAATAATGATCATTCGTATGCGGGTGCTGACGACTGTCAAATCGTGTTATTCTTGTCAGCGGAAACATTACTTCAGCTGCAGTTCTTTATCACCGGCAGACGCGGCGGCGCGTGACGCTGGTCGCTGACCTACTTAGGAGGTCGACACAACAGCGCCACTGCGCGTGCGCATTGACCCAGTGACCGGCCACGCAAGACATACGTTTGGTCGTGTGTTTGCGAGAGGTCGACGACTCGCTGTATATAATGTAGCCGTGTGTGCGTATATGTGTGTGCATTTACACATGGTCTACGTTCGGTTTTACGATTGCGCGTGGCATATATAAAATGCAGTAGTAAAACAACATAGGTAAGATCTGGCGAGGATCAAAATAAATTCAGACGGTGTTTGTTTATCTCGTCGAGTAGTGTTCGCGTGTCATTCAGGACTGCAGGTCGCTGGTTGAATTTGATGTATCACACGAACTGCCACGCTCCGGTTGACGATGATTTGCAGACGTGTTGCTTCTATTAGATTGAAAGGTCGCAACCTTAAACGATTATAACGCCCCTCTCGACTGATTTAGGCCATCGGAAATCGCATTCGTTGTCAAAAGCTGAAAAGTGTGAATAGTGAGTGTATAGCGTGTTGCATGTTTAACAAAACAATAAAATGTTTGTAATATCTTCTAAGATATCGTATTATGCCCGATAGACAGGGTAATGTGTGAAACATGAGGTTACAGTGCGCGAAAAATTAGCAACTTTATTTGTTTTTTGACATATTCGTTTCGCCGATTCCAGTCTACGACAATTTACATATGTTTCCGATTATTTCGCAAACAAGACATATGTGATATGTTCATGAAAATATATTAACCTGTCATATCTGACGTTTGGGTTCGTTTTGTTTGCAAAAATGAAGTAAACATTTAGCAGGTACTTTTAAATGAATTGTATATAATAGCTTCAAATCAAATCAAATGTATTGTAACTCTTAACATTATGTACACATCAAATGAAGACAAATGACATACAATAACTTAAATAGAAGAATAAGGGAATCATTTTATATAATATTAGAAATGAATGCACAATACACTGCATAAATAATCAGGTAGATTATAGCTATAAATAGTTATCGTGTTAACTTTTCTAAAGACACGTCGCACTTCATTTCTCAGTGACACGGTGAACTTGTTTAGGATATGTTACCCATGCAGATGGTCTAGACCTGTCAGTGTCTGTGTTCAGTGCACATTTCCATGTGAATTAACTCGGGAATAGGGATTGAAAGGAACTGCCCAGACACTGTATATTGTTGGGTTGAATCGAACTACAAAGGTCGGATGTCTACGTCGGCGCCGTTACGTCGCACTGTACTGAAGCTCACGATGGCTATTGCGGGGTCATTCGTAAAAAAATACATCGTAATTGTCATTTATTTGCAAATAAATATTCGTTTAGCACGATTTCCTACACGTGTTCTACATTTAAACACAAAATCCTCCTTTTGACAACAATGATATTAAGAAAGTAATGTTATATAAACATTAGATTTACAATGTCTCGCATGTCGAGCGCAGAAAATGTGCACATTCACAAAAGCTAACGCCATATATATAGTCCAGCAAGACGGAAATTTATAAAATTTGTCACATAGCAAATGATCACATTTAAAGACGTCGTGATTGTATTGAAATGTGGATACCTCATAAACGTAATATTCACTTCAGTTAACATATCGCTCCATCTAATATTATAATTCCGGCATTTCATTGTCGTTACATGTGATCGCGAACGTTTCCGGTTTAATTATGCAACTTAGATTATTTATGTGTAACTCTATCGCTGCTAAGCGTAGCCGTGGTAAATATTTAACGAGCGTCTGCAGGTATTCTCCAGGTACTCAGTAGCGGCCGATCTCATTTGAATGATTTGGATTACGTGTTCATGTGAATGTGTGAGTGCGTGCATGCATGCGTGCGTGCGTGCGTGCTGTGTGTGTGCGTGCGTGCGTGAGTGAGTGAGTGAGTGAGTGAGTGAGTGATGAGGAGTGGGAGGAGGTGAGGAGGAATGAGGAGAGAGGAGGGAGGGAGGGAGGGAGGGAGGGAGGGAGGGAGGGAGGGAGGGAGGGAGGGAGGGAGGGAGGGAGGGAGGGAGGAGGAGGAGGAGAGGGAGGGAGGGAGGGAGGGAGGGAGGGAGGGAGGGAGGGAGGGAGGGAGGGAGGGGAGGGAGGGAGGGAGGGAGGGAGGGAGGGAGGGAGTCATGTGTGTGTATGTGTGTATGCATGTGTGTGCGTGTGTGCGTGCGTGCGTGCGTGCGTGCGTGGATGCGTGCGTGCGTGCGTGCGTACGTATGTGTTTGAGTGTCGGTGTGTGTATGGGATTCGAGCGTGTGTTAGTGTGTGCTTGACCTAGAACAGTTTGCAATTACAAATATATTATTATGCATTTTGTTCAAACGAAAATTCTTTAAAAAATAAAGACATTCTGCTGTATCGTCATCATTCTAAAAGACTATCGAAACAACTTCGTCATCGCTAACACGTGTTTATTGTTACGTTACATCAAATATAGTACAACAACAACGGGATTAGATAACATCGTAAGGCCTTTGAAACCATTCTACGGACAACGTTCATGGAATCATCGGGAAACCTAGTTCAGAATTTTTAATTAGGACATTCAGTTGTAGACAGGGAGATCACGGAAAACATCGATTTCATGGTGCGTGGCAGACTCCGCCGGGAATACAATGGGCACGACACGCTACCGGGAAGCGAAGGGGACGCATTGCCGGAACGTAGAAGCCGTGGTGCACATATTTCACGGTTCATTTCTAGGCGCTGGTCGTCGAGCAGTATTTCTTCTAGGCGTGCTTCTAGGAATGTGTCTGGTAGTCATTGCAAAAGGTAAGTACTGAATGAGCACATGAGCACTACTGACAAAACGTTCAGCATATCGTAGAAATAATAATAATAGCGGGCAGCTCAAACGATAATTATGGTTGTAGGGTGGCGTGGCGTGTTTGGTCCGTTATGACCGGGTTGAATAGTCAGTTTTAAGAATATTCTACTCAGGTCTACCCGTGAAGTAAGTGGCACCGTTCGTGGTGAAAGTAAAGGCACGCTGACTTCGTAATCCAGGTTTTGGTTGAAGATCCATTGACGACTCAATCACTGACCATGTTGACCATTGCCCCGGATACTCGACCAGAAGGTGTGTTGTCGTGAACTCACTAAATGCAGAGAAACTGAATAAGAATGAGAACACTGGCTGTGACAAATGTCAACACTGGCTGTGACAAATGAGAACAGTGGCTGTGACAAGTCATGAAGAGGTAGTGTTGGCGGCAGGAGTAGCTGCAAGGTCTATTGCAGTTAGACCAACAACATCAACAACTGGCTTTTGTATTTTATCTCATTCAATGGTTCGGTTTACGAACGTTTTTGCTTAAATCGACGTCTACCTACATTTCGTTCGATTGTTTTATTGAACACAGCACAGCGACTGACGCCGCAGACACGTGCGACATGGCAACAGACAAAGGCGTCATGAATAATGAGTGAAAACGGTAAATTGCCTTTTGCACGCCGATTCGTTTCCACGACAACGACAATAACACATTTGCGGTGGGCTAGTTGCTGAGTTGACCAGCACGCGTGGTGTGTGGCGACGTGTGTCGTGATATTACAGCAAATTTCCTTCGATTGTTCGTAAAACAAAGCCGTCCTTGTGTTTGGTATCTTAATGCCGTAAGCGTAATATTTCCTCTGACGCCCGCCCGGAAGATTTCTGATTCCGGCAATACACACTGCGGTAATCATGCCTTTGGCAACATCCGGAATTAATAAAGATATCGTGTTGGATTAAATAGATTGCGTTTGCTGTTTTGATTGAATTGTCCGTCCTGATAATGACAAAAACACATCGTTTTTGAAGGCTCTTTTATAGATTTTCAGTTGTAAATATTCAAGCAATTGGGAAACCTTTTCTATGGGCTTTCAAATGTTAAGCCTCACCTTTCTCCGTGTTATAAATCAGCCCAGAGCGAATCAGATCACACGATGTGGCGCTCTCATACGTTGCGATTAATCGAAAACTAATTTCGCGAATTGGATCGTGTTAATTATTGATGTCTGGAGATGTTCACACGTGTTTGATCGCGCCGATCGATATGGTTGAGCACCCATGTGAGACGGTGACGTAATGGCATGTCTTGCCCGGCAAACTTACTCCGGGACAAGGAGTTTCATGAGAACATGTATTATCATGCTGGCGTTTGACCAGTTCGAGCATGAGACTGACCATTGTCCACTGCCTGCATAATTACTACCTTGGAGCGAGGCCATAGTATTTGTAGTGGACAGTTGTCATCTGTGGACACTTCAATTAGAAATTAGACAATGATAGCAGGCAGTCTGGTCACTCTGAGGTAGATGACCCCTTCACGTTCAAGTTTCAATTAGTGTTCATCGACAACAGTTTGAAGACATGCATGTTGCGCTGATATAAGTATATAAATACAAACAACGCTACAGTTTATGTGCGTGTATGTGGGAGGGCTCGGGTGTGTGTGTGTGTGTGTGTGTGTGTGTGTGTGTGTGTGTGTGTGTGTGTGTGTGTGTGTGTGTGTGTGTGTGTGTGTGTGTGTGTGTGTGTGTGTGTGTTGTATGTATGTATGTATGTATGTATGTATGTATGTATGTGTGTGGGTGCCTGTTATGCTTGTGTGTGCCCGTACATACATGTGCTCTCTGTGGCAATATAAAATCATACACCATTCCAATAAAAACTCCATAAATACTAATGATTTCTTAGCGACCTTTAGTTGAAACATATACAATTCTTAAAAAAATTAAGCATCGCTTGTATACAGTTTTTCTTGCACAAATTAATACATTGGTAACATGCAAGCGTCAATGCAATGATACAAAGCCAGTCAGTCAAGGTATTTCAATTGAAATTCCGCCATAACCGTAACACGCACGACTGATTTATGCATTGCGTGTAGTAACTGTTTTTTGGGGGGCAGATTTACGTGTTCCATAAATAAACTAGCGACGCGTATTTATATATTAAGTAGGAACGTATATCGCGTGATTTAAATCAATTGCGACTCCATTACTGTGTGTTAGGTTTTTTCTAAAGAAA
>JAODUO010000666.1:7500-37500 GCA_025642075.2 Ridgeia piscesae | reverse complement strand
GCAGAACGGGCGTGTGTGAATGGGCGCCATGGACAGTTGTGTGTGTGTGTGTGAATGTGAATGGACGGCCGTCAGCCCCGGGACATGATGGCGAGTTGAATGTAGTCGCCGATCATATAATATATACGTTTGTGGGAGATCTGCTGGTAGTTGTATACTGCTTTACTTTATTTACGGTGTCGTAGTCATTCATGTCATGAAGGTCTACCAACACCTAGCCGGTCTACCCGTCGACGGAACGGTGGTTCAAGCCATCGTCTCACTGTTTCGAAACCTGTGCAGTTTCGTTCTTCTCATAAAGAGACATTAAAAGCCTGTTCTCCCAACTATCTTATGTATGTGAGTGACAGAGAAAATAAAATAGAAATAAATGTACAGCCTTTCTTTGATTTTCCTGAAAGTGTCTATGAATATATATATATATATATATATATATATATATATATATATTATGAATACATATAGTACGAATGAATAAAAATTTATTCAACCGAGCAACAGCAGCCGCAGCAGCAGCAGACAGCAGCAACAGCAGCAGCAACAACAACAACAACAACAACAACAACAACAACATAGTAACAGTATTGCTTAGTACGACATGTTATAGGAAAGACAATACAATACAATACAATACAATACAATACAATACAATACAATACAATACAATACAATACAATACAATACAATACAATACAATACAATACAATACAATACAATACAATACAATACAATACAATACAATACAATGCAATCAATACAATACAATACAATTTCAGATGTGAGCTGCTTAATGGACATAACAGAAGTCATGTGACTTGTAAGACGCTATGCCCTTCACAAACTAAAACATAGAAACAGTAGTTACAAAATAGAATACAAAGTAACAGTAACAGTAATTTTGTTTAACATTCAATACAATACAATACAATACAATACAATACAATACAATACAATACAATACAATACAATACAATACAATTTCATGATTGTTCAGTTGCTGCTGCTGTTGAATGGACATAACAGAAGTCATGTGACTTGTAAGACGCTATGCCTTTCACAAACTAAGACATAGAAACAGTAGTTACAAAATAGAATACAAAGTAACAGTAACAGTGATATCTATTCATAACTACGAAGAAAGTAACGTCGACTTGAATCTTTTCTAAAATTGCAACTGTGTTATTTCACTTGCTAGATCGTTCCTTGTGTGCATGCCTCTGATAGTGATTGACAGTAGTCTGTGTTCGGTTTTTTTTTTTTAACACAAAGCAGTTTACGTTGTCTGGTATCATGCGTGCGTACGGCTGCACTTGCTTCAAAACATGCTTGTACACGACCTTCTAAACAGTGAATGCTTGCGGAATTTACCATGGTCATGCACCTGTCTTTTATCACCGCGCAAAAATTCTTATTAAACTTCACGATTTAATTACTCATAGGACTATGATTATGATAAAAAGCATAATCATAGCGTTAAAGATGAAGTTTAAGAATTTTGGCGGCGAAAAATAAAGATGTAAGACCACCATTTTACTGTAACAGAGAAGGTTTTCTGAGTTTAGATGGATACGAATTTCCCAAAATGTCACAGCAATAAAACATGTATGGTTCAACAAATGGCTAATGCTTGGACGTCAACAACATAAACCCTACTCCGGTCTTCTCATACGCCTAACCCCTGCTCACGCGATCCTCGAATTCTATGCCTGGCCTTTATATTAGTTGTGTCTTTGGTGATGCTGTGACATGTGCTGTTGTCGCTGCTAAATAGGGTGGAGGAGGTAATGTTTAAATCCAAACCGGCATTGTAGTTGCTTCAACTTCCTATCTTACTGGTGGACATGTAACTTCGCCTTTCACCAGACCTGCCGGTGTCGGCGTGTTCCTATTTAGCAAAGCCTGCCCCTGATGTTGCTGACATCGTCGAAACAAAGTGGTAATTGTACATGGCCGCTTCCAGCAGTTAACGGGTTCATTTCGTTCACCAGCAGGTATCGTTCGGCAATCTTTGGCGACACCACTGATGTGGTTTGTGGCACGACCTTCTGCCAGGTGATAACGCCGCGAGGTCGACGCCACAACCAGTTGGGTGCTCTTATCTGTTGGGCGCCGACAATAACAAACTTGCCACCAACACGTGTCCACAATGTGGCCCAAAGACGGCAATCAAACCTCTACAGTGGGCCGTTGTTGACCGCCGGTCAGTACATTTCCGGTCACGACCTCTTGCCAAGTTGTCACCTTCTGGCAGAATCTTACGTGTTGAGACTAGAAGTACGCGCGCGTGCTTGTCCCATTGATCATAAAATCGCTTGTATAAGCAATCGTTTCGTCGAGAGAAAATCGCTTGAGTACATGACGACTTTCCCCTTCTGCTTTTGGCTGAGGGGCTTTTGTTCTGGTGACATGTCGCGGCTGTCGTTTAATGAGATTAGCTGCATTAGATGCAAGACACAATACCTCTCGTGTGACGTACATATTGAATTCGCGTCTTTTGTGGCGCTCGCTGCACTTGCTAAACAGGTATTTAGTTTACGCTCGCTTGATTTCTGAGACAAGTGTCTATACAACTGGTAGAACAATTACTTTATCTATATTAACCCTCTCATTCAGGGCCACTATGACACATCATCGTCTTTAATATCATTCATCCGCAATGTGAGAGTTGACATGACCGTTAAGACCACGCCTGTACGCATTTGTGCGAGTCGGTTTGGCTTAAGATTGTGGTGATATAGACCTGGGAAAAGACGCGCAGTCGTCATAAGAAATGTTATTACAATATATCTTGTTCCACAACGTACACCAGCACGCTCAGTTGCGTTTGTAAGTTGTGTGACAGACAAACAAGTCGTGCTGATACTGTGCATGTTGTACCGCTTGTAGCAAAGTATACTTAATCGCATACGTAGATAGTATCTTCTCGTGTCGAGTACACTCGTTCAGCCAGGCTTATCTGTGGTCGCCGCTACTTCGCTCATTCATATGTCCACCGCTGCACCGAACCTCCCGCGGCTCAAGGATATTAGGACAATCCGTGGTACGACGAATTCCAGATGAAATCAATCATTACCATAAACATATGCACACTCACTGTTTGGTTGTGACACTACCAAAGTAGTGTACGCACATATATATATATTAATATATATATATATATATATATATATATATATATATATATATATATACATGTGTGTGTGTGTGTGTGTGTGTGTGTGTGTGTGTGCGTGCGTGCGTGCGTGCGTGCGTGCGTGCGTGTGTGTGTGCGTGTGTGTGTGTGCGTGTGTGTGTGTAATTGTCAGAAAATAGACAACTCTTAACATTATCAAGAAGTTGATAAGTGGTGATATTGTTGTATTCAATCCAATTTATTTCATTTTTTATGGAATAGGTAAATTGATACATAATTTGTTAAATGTAATTTTTACATTTCAGTGTATTTATTTACTTTTTTGTTTTAATTAATCTGACGTATTTTTTTAATTGTATGTTTAAATGTTAAAGTGAACGTTTCATTGTATACTTTGTTACCTAATTCGTATTATACACGCTGGCTTATATCAGTGTAATATACCACTACCGGTATTACATTTAACTGACACACAATTCAAGTGGATCACAAATAAGCTGACTGACTATACGCTGAATCATATATGTACCTGGAGTAAGGTGGGGTGGACGATGCTCCACGCACGTGCTTCAACCGTCAGCAGACAGAAGCGAACCTCGGTCCGGTCTGCTGAAAGAAAGGTCAGTATGTTATCACGCTCAGTCGGAGCTGTGAAGACAGACCGTCCAATCGATCTAAAAAAGATACAGCCCGATGATACCCAATACTTTTTTGGTGTCTGCAGATGGGTTCCAGAAGATTACATTTTGACGTTTTCTTCGTGATTCCTGAAATAAACCTCGCTCTCGGCTACGATGGCAATTACTGTAATTAACTGATCGACTTCGATATCGGTCGACAGCATACAGCGGTTGATTCTGCTCTGGTCCGAATGCGGTTCACCAACCGATGATTCGGCGCGCTGATAACAGATCATGAATGAAACCATAGCGGGTCATGTGTACTATGTGTCTTCCGAGTCTACGGAGCAGAGAGGGACGTGGCCGGTTCTAGCGCACTCACTCACTCACTCACTCACTCACTCACTCACTCACTCACTCACTCACTCACTCACTCACTCACTCACTCACTCACTCACTCACTCACTCACTCACTCACTCACTCACTCACTCACTCACTCACTCACTCACTCACTCACTCACTCACCACTCACCACCACCACTCACCACTCACTCACCACCACCACCACCACCACCACCACCACTCACCACCACTCACCACCACTCACCACTCACCACTCACCACTCACCACTCACCACTCACCACCACCACACCACCACCACTCACCACCACCACTCACTCACTCACTCACTCACCACTCACCACTCACTCACTCACTCACTCACTCACCACCACTCACCACTCACTCACTCACCACTCACCACTCACCACTCACTCACTCACCACTCACTCACCACTCACATTCACCTCCTCACTTATCTCCCCCACTCACTCACTCACTACACCATTCCACTTCACCATACACCCCATACACATTACCATTCACTCACCAACTCATTCACTTCACCACACTATCACCACCACCACCACCACCACTCACTCACCACCACCACCACCACCACCACTCACCACCATCCACCACTCACCACTCACCACATCACCACTCTCACATCACACTCACCACTCACCACCACCACCACCACCGACCACCACCACCACTCACCACCACCACCACCACCACCACCACCACCACCACCACCACCACCACTCACTCACTCACTCACTCACTCACTCACTCACTCACTCACTCATATTCACCTTTGCTCACGTATCCTCTCCCCATTCACTCTTGCACTTACTAACCCATTCCGACGTTCCCTATGTACACTCATAAATTAATTCACTCACCAACTCATTCACTTACCAAGTGAGTCACCTGCACCCAATCATCAACCATCCACTTACTCCTTACTCGTTGATTCTCTCTCATCCTCAGATACTCATATATACACTTCACTAATCCACTAATTATGTCGAACAGTTAGTGACTCATTCACTAACTTGGTCAGTCATCACCCAATCACTCAGTCATTCACTCACTCACACAGTAACACACTCACTCACGCACTCACCCACTCACTCATTCGTCTTTATGTTTTGGAATATACATGTTCTCTCGACAAGGGAACGTTAATATCGAGCTGCAGTCAGCCTGGCCACGGAGTCGTTCCCGTCCAGCTCCTTGCTTCTTTTGCCTGTGTCATCAGACCTCAGTTTACCAGACAAGGGCGGTGTTGGGTCTGAGGTCTTCTCCAGCCTAACTCGTCACCCGGCGCTGTCTCTGTGTACACGGCCAGCGATGTCGTGTTTCTTTTGCTGTGCCACTTTTCGTTGGTGGTTTTGTAAAGCTGGTTGACGATTCAGTGGTTTGGGGTTAGTTTTAGTGGTTAACCGTTTAGTCGTGTTTAACCATTTAGTGGTCGCCTATTTAGTTGTCAGTCTTTTAGCGATCAGTCCTTTAGTTATACATAGATCTTGCGGCGGTCAACGATTTTCTACATACACCGTCAACGTTATTTTAAAGTATGACCGTCAATTTTAACATTCATGTGCAGACCAACCAACCAACCAACCAACCAACCAACCAACCAACCAACCAACCAACCAACCAACCAACCAACCAACCAACCAACCAACCAACCAACCAACCAACCAACCAACCAACCAACCAACCAACCAACCAACCAACCAACCAACCAACCAACCAATCAACCAACCAACCAACCAACCAATCAACCAACCAACCAACCAACCAATCAACCAACCAACCAAACAAACAACCATTCAAACCAACCAACCAACAAACCAATCAACCAACCAACCAACAAACCAACCAATCAACAAATCAACCAATCAACCAACAACCAATCAAACCAACCAATCAACAAAACCAATCAACCAACAAACCAATAAACCAACAAACCAACAAACCAACAAACCAACAAACCAACAAACCAACAAACCAACAAACCAACAAACCAACAAACCAACAAACCAACAAACCAACAAACCAACAAACTAACAAACCAACAACCCAACAAACCAACAAACCAACAAACCAACAAACCAACCAATCAACCAACAAACCAACAAACCATCAAAACCAGCCAACAAACCAACAAACCATCAAATCAACAAACCAACCAACCAACAAATCAACCAATCAACCAATCAATCAACCAACTTACAAGTCAACCAGCCAGCTACCAAATTAAACATATCAATAAACCAGACCAACCAATCAACCAGACTACATCAATCAATCTGTGATCGTTGTTACAACGTTTACAACGCACAGATCTAGTCTGAAGGCCCCAAGCCAAAACACAAATAAGATAACCAACAAACCAACAAACCAACAAACCAACAAACCAACAAACCAACAAACCAACAAACCAACAAACCAACAAACCAACAAACCAACAAACCAACAAACCAACAAACTAACAAACCAACAACCCAACAAACCAACAAACCAACAAACCAACCAATCAACCAACAAACCAACAAACCATCAAAACCAGCCAACAAACCATCAAACCATCAAACCAACAAACCAACCAACCAACAAATCAACCAATCAATCAACCAACTTACAAGTCAACCAGCCAGCTACCAAATTAAACATATCAATAAACCAGACCAACCATCAATCAATCTGTGATCGTTGTTACAACGTTTACAACGCACAGATCTAGTCTGAAGGCCCCCGGCCCCAAGCCAAAACACAAATAAGATAATCATCTTCCGCTTGCCTAACTGCCCTCTTATGTCTGGCGGGGAGTCAAACGACACGCACCGTATGCATCTTGTATTCCGTCTGCCGTCGATTTATGAATGGACCGCAGCAATGGATCTGATCGTGTGATCCAAATTACGCCTTGGGTTACATGTCCGAACAAAACTGCCGCAACAGAGCGGCTCGTGAGGCAGACATCTCGGCGGACGATAGTGTCTCGTCAGAGACGTGTTCTTTACGGCGGCGTTGGCCTGGTTCCATGAATGATTATGGTCAGTTGCGCGTGACCTCTTTAGAACAGTTTTTGTAACCTAATGGCCAGTTAATTGCAGAGCTAACCGAGATCGCGCGATCGACACATATATTTTAGTAAAGAATTATATCAACTGATATATACTTTTAGTGGTGATGTCGTCAAGGTGAAATGTTTCTGGGTTAAAACTAATAAAACATAATCTGGTATAAAACTATAACGGACCATTTGAGTAACACAATTGTTAAGTGCCTTGCATATAACGTCAGCTGTAAGAACCGTGGGCCACAACTTGCAACGGCTGAAGTTAGCACGCGCCTGATTATACTAGCGTCTAAGAGAGTGTAGACATTGTTAAGCTACACATAGAGTAGGCGTCCACGTCTGTATTGTAGTATTAATACGGTCCATGAATGCAACAGCATTTGCCGGCAGTTAATCGCTGGCTTAGAAAGTGAACCGTGAACGCCTGTACATTCCCAGACTCATAATCTGTGAGTTTTCAACTAGATCCCAGCATTAACAACTACGACTTAGTATTATGTTCTTCGTCACCACTTTGCCTTTTCAATAACGCACTGAATGAGGTAGGGGGCGGGGTGCTTGTCATGAGGTAGGGGGCGGGGGGCTTGTCATGAGGTAGGGGTTGGGGGCTAGACGAAATATTGGTGTATTACACAGGCGAGTGTAGTTTGTGAACTAAATGCACACAGGCCACAATCGAAACTAGTGTTAAAGTGAAGGTAAATTATATGAATTCGGGCTGAAGCTATACTACCTGACTTCTGCAGTTACATTTACTGTGACAATATAACACTGTTACGCATAAACCCAACATTGAAAAACAATTCATTGTGTATTCGTAATGTCTATACTCCCACTAAGGGTAATCGAATTAAATCTGTTCGCGTCGTTTTCGCACTGGCTATTCAAATAGGTGTTTCACCTATAGATTTACAACTGAGGTGTAATGATCGTAATAATTGTTTGTTCCGTAGCAAGTCATCCAACTGTTGTCGTAGACATGCACAGGAATATTCAGCTGACTAGAAATAAACTGTCTAACATTACGCGATTGTAACGCAACCAGTACTCGAGTTTGTTACGATAATCTTCTAAGAATGTCCTCATAATGTTATATTAATATGTGGCTATGGATAAGTAACTTTATAATTGTACATATAACAACACAAGTTGTAGCTATTGCCGTACAGTACTAGCTGTAGATGTACATTACTAGCTATTGCTGTACATTTTTAGAGGTAGCTGTATAGTACTAGCTGTAGTTGTACACTACGAGCTATAGCAGTAATTATTATGTATTGTTGTACATTATTATCTGTAGCTGTACAAAAGTAGTTGTAGTTGTACAGTACTAGCTATAGCTTTACATTACTAGTTGTAGCTGTACATTACTAGCTGTAGCTGTACAATACTAGCTGGTTCTGTTTATTTCTAGCTATTGCTGTACATTATTAACTGTAGCTGTATAGCACTAGCTGTGCAATACTAGCTGTAGCTGTATAGTAGTAATACTATTATTTACTTTATAATAGGTCTTAAATACATACGTTCACAGCGCTTTACATATTACATAGAACTAGTTGTAACTGTACAGTCCCAACTGTAGCTGTACACTACTAGCTTATTGCATGTGTTTGTTGTATATATATATATATATATATATATATATATATATATATATATATATATATATATATATATATATATATATATATATATATATATGTTAATAGCTAACTTTGAAGCGATGTAAGTGGATCCCCCGCCGGGCGACGATATGCTCTCGTCTCGTTCTGTGTTTATTCGTCTGCGTGGACCATTGGTCTTTTCCTGCGAGTTAGCTATGTACTAACAACACAACGACAGTTATTCAGAACTATTTGCTTAAGTGTTTTCTAAAATCTCTTTATCTAGAGGCCGTTTCTCCGTATATATCCTAGTAAAGTGCAGTTTGTGTCGGATCGTTGCCTATATCAACGTTTCTCAACCTTTGTCGACAAGGCAAATTGTGTTCAATACAAAATGCCGGGGTCCTCCACATTAAATATGAAGATCTGAACTCTGTACCAGCGACCAGAATGTTTCCAACTGTACTTCACCGAAGCTAGCCTTCACGGAACGGCCACAAGGCACGTCAATGGACTCCCGCAAGAGCGCGGATGAAGAAGTGACTGGAAGATCTCCTCCATGTTCGCAATAAATGGGTTTTACATCTTCTTGTAAGAATAAAACCGCTTACTGCACGGATCTGTGAGCTTGGGATTTTTTGTAGTTGGATATATAGAATTATAAGTCGTGCCATCTCGAGGACACCCTTGCAGGTCTCTGAGTCCCCCTGGACCGTGGACCCCCGGTTGAGAAACTCCGGCCTATATAACACACAGTGTATGGCCGAGATCCTTGTCTCCACACGGTGGTGTTCTCGTTACCGACCAATGTGTTTCCGGTGGCCGAATGTAATGGCCCCCAGCGAAGTTACAGGAGTCACGCTTCGTGACGATTATAACAAGTTACGCCGAGCAAGTGCCACTGCTAGGGAGTAATCGTTGGTAGGCGGACTGTTAGGTAATTATACGGGGCCTAGATGCCGCGCAACATGCACGGGCGGGTTTTTGCTGGCAAGGTATCATTATCAAGAAAACTGTCGCTGGAAACTAGATCGGAAATAACTGTCGAACTAGATTACTATATGCGAACAACTATTAACAAATATCTGTCTGTATGGTGTGGTGATTTTGTTGTGAAGAGAACGTTTAAACATCGTGACAAGAGGGAACAAAAACTACCTTTATTATCGTCAAATTCCATTCGAACACAATTTCGAATCTAAAATTTCGAATAAAAATGTGGTGTGTGTGTGTTGTGTGTGTGTGTGTGTGTGTGTGTGTGTGTGTGTGTGTGTGTGTGTGAGTGTGTAGTGTGTGTGTGTGTGTGTGTGTGAGTGTGTGAGTGTGTGAGTGTGTGAGTGTGTAGTGTGTGAGTGTGTGAGTGTGTGAGTGTGTGAGTGTGTGAGTGTGTGAGTGTGTGAGTGTGTGAGTGTGTGAGTGTGTGAGTGTGTGAGTGTGTGGTGTGAGTGTGTGAGTGTGTGAGTGTGTGAGTGTGTGAGTGTGTGAGTGTGTGAGTGTGTGAGTGTGTGAGTGTGTGAGTGTGTGAGTGTGTGAGTGTGTGAGTGTGTGAGTGTGTGAGTGTGATGTGTGAGTGTGAGTGTGTGAGTGTGTGAGTGTGTGAGTGTGTGAGTGTGTGAGTGTGTGAGTGTGTGAGTGTGTGAGTGTGTGAGTGTGTGAGTGTGTGAGTGTGTGAGTGTGTGAGTGTGTGAGTGTGTGAGTGTGTGAGTGTGTGAGTGTGTGAGTGTGTGAGTGTGTGAGTGTGTGAGTGTGTGAGTGTGTGAGTGTGTGAGTGTGTGAGGTGTGAGGTGTGAGTGTGAGTGTGTGAGTGTGTGAGTGTGTGAGTGTGTGAGTGTGTGAGTGTGTGAGTGTGTGAGGTGTGAGTGTGTGAGTGTGTGAGTGTGTGAGTGTGTGAGTGTGTGAGTGTGTGAGTGTGTGAGTGTGTGAGTGTGTGAGTGTGTGAGTGTGTGAGTGTGTGAGTGTGTGAGTGTGTGAGTGTGTGAGTGTGTGAGTGTGTGAGTGTGTGAGTGTGTGAGTGTGTGAGTGTGTGAGTGTGTGAGTGTGTGAGTGTGTGAGTGTGTGAGTGTGTGAGGTGGGTGTGGAGTGTGTGAGTGTGTGAGTGTGTGAGTGTGTGAGTGTGTGAGTGTGTGAGTGTGTGAGGTGTGAGTGTGAGTGTGTGAGTGTGTGTTAATGTGTTTGTGAATGTGTATGTGTATGAGGGTGTGTAAAAATAATAAATTGGAATATATTAGGCACCTTGAATACTTGAAACATCCTACTAATTGCGTCTCAGTTAACCAACGATAGTCACACATTCCATTTTAAAAATTTATACTGTTTTTCTAAGTTGGTAAAAAGCAGAAACAACGAAATCAGTGTGTTACTGAATTTATTCTTATGATAATATATCGTTCACAACGGAGACAATAAGAACTGGTAAACAAGTGGAATTCAGACTACAATGAAAATAAGATGAGTAACATACAAATTATAGATACACACATATGTGTGTGTATATATAAATAAATAATATATATATATATATATATATATATATATATATATATATATATATATATATAACGTATAGTAATATAGAGCGTTTGTAAAATAAATGTGGAAAAGTCCCCAATGGCATATGATATAGCATCCATACATTCAGGGGGCTTTGGTTTAGGTTGTATATTTCGACGTTACTCTCTCAGTATGTCCTCTGACGATTAATTGAGACCCATGCATAGGCCTGTATACGCGTCAGTCGAAACATATTTCACTTGCCGTGCATAAGCACCTATTATTTTAACAACACGAATAACAACATAACATTTACATTGACGATACAGGAGGCAAAAACTAATTTTCATAGTTAAATTATCAAACTCTTTGAAAGTGTCCCAGTTGCTTGACTACGTATAAACGTTCACTTCCTGTCCTACTTTCCTGGCCGTGACATGAGGTGGTAGGCTGGCGTTACGTAGCGATGTGATAACATTCAGGTTTGCTCGTATCTAACGGCAACGTGTTCTACTGAATGAATACAGCTTATGGTATGAAATGTAAACATGTTTAGATTCAAAAGAAAGAACAGTTAAATAGTTAAATTATGTAATTTGTCGACACAATACTATTTAAACAATATGTCATCGTTGTTCGCAACAACGTACGATGTCTTCAGTTCAAGAAAGTCTTCAGAAACTGTCAGAGGCGTCGCTCTGTTTAGACTTTACCGTTGAGTCGTTGTTGTCTTTTATCGTTGTTGTTGTACATTATCTCTCCATTGTGTCCGTCCGTATGTGTCTTCATGTATCGTTAGTGTATATTCACTTCCTTGTATCCTTTAAATCCCACCTTAGCGCCATATTGTACCGTCCTCCACGACTGCATTATGAAGGTGCGTCTACCATGCACCATGATTTTACACGAATAACCAAAGAAAAAACAAAACCCCGATTGCATCACATACATCCCACTGGATATGGTCACGTGTGCTCAATTGTACCCCCGATGTCCGGAAATCCTGCGTTTTGTTTTACCCCGTGTGTACAACTCTCAGCCCCTTTCCGGGTAAACCGCTGACGTCAATCACCCCGCCACACAATCATATCTCGCAGTGATCGATGACGTCTGTGATTCATCCACTGATGCGTGTCGCCGTCAATAACCACTTGTGTGTTGACAAAGTCTCCCAACGACTCGCTGAATCTACCTCTACAGTTTTGATTGATCCACGTGACCTCAAACTCCGCCCCGTGACCTCAAAGCGGTCAAGATAACAACTGGCCTCGCTACGGTCGAGAGTCGGGCGTACGTCTCGTGGTCAATGAGGTGCCAATTTATGAATGAGTGACTTATCTGGCGCGTTGCCACGCCACGTAAACCCCGAGGGGCAGATACGTATCGCATCAGTGCGGGTGGACGTGCGTGTGTATGTGTTTGTAAACGATATATAAGATAAATACTGTAAACAAGCTCAAACAAAGCGGGCTACGTAGGTCTCAATTACAAAGGAGTTCGAAGTAGAACTAAGTGACTTTGGTACACTTACACAATATAATTGCAATAGTATGCCTACCGTATCCAAATTATATATTACGAAATATCGATTAATTACGCCGAACAGTAGAAACTGCTACTTTTCCGATATATTATCAACACGTCATTACACTGTTAATATGTGGTTCGGGTCGGTGAATTAATGACGCCAGTTCATTATTTGGACATTTCTCGTTCTATTATCATCACCATGTTGCGTTGTGTTTGTCATATACAAACTGTTACTTCTGGTGGCGTTTAGTGTCCCTGTTGGAATTAAAAGAGTACACTTGATTTGTTAATTTGACTTGATAATGTTTTCATTATCCTTGTGTCATACTGACTTTATCCGCGTGTTCCTATTTCCTAGACTCGTTCTTTACGTTGACCTTTTTTGTATTATGTACTAGTAGAAACTAACGATTCCAGCCGCTCTTCGAGGTTTATACAGATGGAATAAAGGTAACCGACTCACGGAGTTATTTTATAAACTGTCATGTAATACCAGAAATGGAGATCCCATCTATAATTCACGCTTCTATGGAGCTATAAAACAGAACCAACTCATGATCGGTGGCCAAGCGAAAGTCGTCAACAGACGGATCTTAAGTATGACAAATAACGTTAAGAACATTCGGGTCATGATAACCCCCACAAACTTGTTGGTATAACGAGAGGGGAAATGAACAAGTGAGCGTGTGTTGTTCATTCGTAGTTGCATCAATGGTCTATTTAGGGAGCAGAAGTATTGGATCATGGCCGTCTGTGGTTTCGCGTGTTGCCTGTCGCCTTCTAAGGACACTGATACTCCACAACGTCCCATTGACGTTGCGTGTTATATTCACGAACACGTGATTGACAGACACACGCGTAACTAAATGTGTAATGACATTCAAATACGACATGTAAGCGTAGTCTGCCTGCTCGTCGACACTTGCCCGTTATTGTCACGCATCCACCATGTCGTGTCGAACGTATTGTCATGCGTCGTGCAGGACATGCGAGTCGTGTAGGAGAGATGTCGGATGTGAAACATCCCTCGCACGCACACAACGCCCGATGATTCCTCCTGTAATCCGTTTCCGGGCTGACCAGGTTGATTTTCTACCACGCTCACCACCCCCGCCGTTTTCACGCTAGTCGATTAAGCTCCTCTAATTGCGCAATGTCAATAAGCGTGCCACCGCCGAACTCACGCAGCGCGGACGTCCCACATATGGGCAGGCGGCCGGCCCCCAAGTCATTGTGCGCGGCCACGCGTGACGACGGAAAAAGTGAATGAACACTCGTCATAGCCGGGGCGCTTAAATAGGCGCAGCGCAACGCTTGGTGGTATTATTGTAAAGACACGGGCACGAGTGCATATGGTGCGGTGAAGTGCTCCACGGGTGACACAGGAACGGTTGTTAAGAGTTACTACGGCGCGTTGCGAGACTACGAGCAAGTTGGTGAGTAGTGTTGGATCTCGGGTTGGTGGCAGCCGGCATGTGTCGCTGTCTTCGAAGTAATTTTAATACTAATTACTCGAGTTATTATTATTTTATGTTACGGTTGTTGTTTCTGGTTTTGTCGCCTTTTAGGTACCCGTGGTGTGTAGGTTTTTGCTTATCCGCATTTGGAATCCTATATTGGAAATGCTGTCAGTCATTGCTGACAGTCAGAATGACATCTACCACGTTGTTGTTAAAGTTATCGAAGTTAACGGACAACTTGAAAACTGTCGCGATTATGTTTTTATTTTAGTATTACGCTCTTTCGTTTGTTGACATTGTCGTTGTTGATACCAGTGACCATGTCATCCTTGTTTATATGGGTACGTTTCTCCATGACATGTGCTATAGCCTCGTTAACGTAGCCACACACATAATTTACGCGTCTAGACTAGCCAGGGTTCGTCCGTATTTAGCATTGCGGGTCGTTAGTGCCATAGGAGAGGTGGGCGTGATCGTAAAACCGACGGGGTTCTAACAAAGCCGCGCGGCGTGTAGAGTACTCCAGCGTCGCGTCTCCGTGTAGCCGTGGTTACGGATATGTATGAACACACCGCGTCGTTGGCTTTCCGGCGGATATCCGTAACTTGTGTGAGTGTTACTGTTTACGGTGGGTGAGGGTGTATACACAAAGAAAAGTGGTTACATCACATTTCTTCTTTCCCCAACATTTGATATGTGACTCATTGCCTTTTATTCTATACCAGGTGAGATCATAAGTCAAGAACGAACAAGGAACTAGGAAGTTATACACAAAGGAAGATTATATACGTCAGCGGTCGCCACATTCGACGTTCGACACCGGGTATTGACGACAGACGATTACGACAGAAGACAACCAAGAGACGAGAGAGAAGAACGCAATGGAAACGGCAGTTTGTACCCTGCTTCTTCTCGCTGCGGGGTTCCTGGCCCAGGTTGACGGTCGAGCTGTGAGTACCTCTTGCGATTGTCTTGCCGCTTTCTGTTTGTACTATGACTTATTCATAACAACGTGTCCAAACTAGCTTCAGGTCAGGTCTGCTTTCTGTTCTGGTATTTGACACAACGGTGTGTCCAGCTCGTTGGTGGCGACACTACAAGAGCAATTCAGCCGTTGTCTTATACACACAATGTCGGTTGTACAATGATGAATACATATGGATGGGTAGGACATGGCTGTACTTGTCCTACTTGTCCTGAGAGGACGGCGGTTAGTAGAAAGAGGTACCTGATTAACATACATATGAAAGTCTACAAGAAGGGTGCCGGATGATTTATCTACATATGACCCGGCAGGTCGAAACATACGGGCGACAGTGACAGGTACAACTTAGTACAGTCGTCGATTCAGACGACCTGGCGGCGGAAAAACCTTTGTGAGAAAAATCGCCGAATGAACCCGATAACTTGTCTTCGGCTTTATTCTGAAACGCTACCTGTGTTAGCCGCCAAAGATCGGTGTCAGGTGAATGAGCAATCATTCGGTGCAAAGTGTTTGTGTGGCCACTGTGTGCACGACTGCGACCGTCACGCTCGGAAGAAAGGAAGCTTTTATGTTAGCGATCTTGCCGGCGTCATTAAGGCAGTACCAAGCCATACACACGTACACACGTACGTACGTTCGTACAAACTCACATACACTTAACATCCTACATGTCTGACATGTGTACCTACACGTACACACGTACATACAAAGATACCATCCCATATGATTAATAACCCACTGATTTGACGCAACTGCAAATCCAATTACGTTCAGGACAGCATAGTCACATACAAAACGTGAAAAACCGCGGTCACTGGCCGTGTCGCGAGTAATGAAGACGTGGGCGCCAACTGTTCGGCCGCTTGTGACCACACGGTCGTGTGCACCTTGGTACATCTCTTTCTCTGCGTGATGTGAACTAGGCAATGCACTGGGCTGGTTATGCCTTCTCATTATGCGGCGTATTGAAGCAAGGGACGCGATTGTGCCGACACAATAGCGCGCGCCAGCATGGATATATCAGATGTTTTGTGACGACGCGCAGTGCTGTCTGATTATTGGAGTACTAGCCCTCAGATCAACTAAACACAGGTCAATAGAGAGAACAGCTGACTGTGCATAAGGCTTTTCTCTCTCGATATAGAATTGATTCTAGGTCTGCCATACCATATACCCATTGTGAATGAGGTTAAAACACACAGGTCCCCTATCAGTCGATTAAATTCATAAATATTATAGAAGAGGGTGTCTAACCAATGCAGCTATTTAAGAAAAGCACAGCGTCTATAAACGTAGACGAAGATGGAACATTTCGTCCCAATGTTGATGTTGTCATATCAACAAAGCAACCGCTCCGCTTACTGCAAAGAAACAGGTTTGTCGGGTGCGCAATCCGTTGGGTTGGTATCAAAAGGGTGTGTTCCTCTACCGCTAGACCCGCTGTGGCGCAATGATGTGACGATGCATTAAGCAACAGGAGAAAGGTAATCACTTAGGCGCGTGTCAGGTGTCGCATTCTTCAAGAGACCCGACCCATAGGTGTGGGCGAACTCATTCGTACCTGTCCGGAATATGTTGCGTAGTTTAATAACCTATCAGAGGTCAAACTAATAATAGACGCACGCATTTCACCCGATTCACCCACGAATACTTATTGCCAACAGCCGCAGGTATTAAATCATGCGCAGTCGCACACAATAACCTCTGCCGTAGAACAGGCAAGAGCGTTGTTTAAAAAATACTTCGCGGTTTGGCGAATACCTCGTAAGCAGGTTGATGTAATTGCGTAGTGTGGAATTATTGTAAAGGAGGCTATTCGGGCGAAGAGGAGGCTAAACACACGCACTCACCACACCCGTGCTATAACATACACGCAAGCATAGTCGTGTATATTTAATTCGGGGCCAATGTGTCGTGCGGTCTAATTGTAGATCTTGTTCCTACTTGTTCCTGCGGTGCTCTGTTCCGGCTCGATTCTAGATCATCTCGCGCATCATGTGCTCGATCATCGCTCGACGAAACACGACACCGCGACAGTCGCACATCTTATCTCCGTGAAAGAGAACACGGGCGGCGCGAACAAAGTGGTTCAAGATGGAAATAAAAAGAAACTGATAACCCCCACCCTAACTGGACACTGGGCTGGACATATAACTACTGAATGACACGTGACACTCGTTGATCTTCTGGTGATAACTGAGCACGGTTCATGAAAGGCGTCAACAAGTCAGTTGTGAAAACTGTACTTTATAGCCTACAGTTCAAGGGAAGAGGTGTGGCTTCTCGTAAATATATGGTATTGGTTTCTCCACTCATCTTTTCCACATCTTGTGCTGGGTCCCAATTGGTTAGGTGTCGTCATGTGATCAAGAAAACCTGCACTGAACACTTAGGATGAAAATCCTTTACCTATATTTATTTCGGAAAAACGGGAAACTACTCATCACAGATGTTTTCGGTTTGATCGGAATGACGTTCGTGTCCTGATAGCGACGCTCTCACACCTGTATTCCAGCCCTAGAAGGTCGCTGTCGTTCGGCCTTCGGCAGTCGGTCACTTGCATTGTCCAGTCACTGACCACCGTCTGTCTAATATGTTCGCCGCGAAGACATCGCTCGGCCACCAGCTTTGTACGGGGCGCTCTCACGATCTTAAATGCCCATTAGGAGGGCCGACCACTTGGCTCGGAAGACAAATGGGAAACTAAACACAACGGTCGCACCGTAGCCTTGAGACGTACACAATCGCCAACGAATTATTTGAATTCCCCCAGAATGCTAATTGCTCGCGTGACGTAACCTTCAACTGAACTTGAGATGGGTTATATCAATGAAAAATCCTCGGGCGCTGCTAAAATGCGGGTAATTAGGACTAGGGATATTTAGCCTCTAATTATGACCGGACCGTTTAGTCGGCAATTTCGAGCTCGGCTTTAATAGATTTGCGTCCTCATAGCGTCTGTCCTTGCACCGCGGTTGTTGCGAGTGGACACTTGGACATCTACCGAGATGCCCGTTGTTGTACCATGAACGTCTTACGTTGTGACACACGTGTAGGTGATCGCGACCGTAACTGTCAGCCGTGGTCGTGTCACATACACTTCAATGACAATATATCAGTAAGATGTGTATTTATGTAGGTGCATATAAATCCCTTCGTACTGAGTCCGCATTTGAGGTCACAACAGCACGAAAACGTCACTGCGAGGTTGTTGTTGTTGTTGTTGTTGTTGTTGTTGTTGTTGTTGTTGTTGTTGTTCTCCTCTTGTTGTCCCTGTCATCAGTGGTGAGGTTGGTCATGGTTACTGTCATCTTGTCTTCGTATTTGTTTTCCTCTCCTCTTTTCTCTCACTACGTTCTCTATCACCAGTCTCCAATTCGTATTTTCTTTCCTCTCCTCTCTTTTCTTTCACTGCATTCTCTATCACCAGTCTCCAACTCCTTCTATCTTTTGCTGTTGTTCTCCATTCTCCTCCCACTCTTTCCAGATCTCTGGGGGGGGGTAAGCATCTTACATCCACTCGCGGCGGCTGATGGAAGGGGTACGGAATCGCAGGCATCGTGGAAAGTGCTATGGAGCAAATCCCGGAATCCATTACAAACAACACGCAATACACACACGAGCACATTCGCACGCACGCTCGCACGCATGCAAGCACACACAAACGCAAAAAGTAAAACCCACTATAACAAACGACGGGAACAGCACCACTACAAAATATTTCTCGTAAAAAAGACCACCCTTATAGCGAACCGATTTCCGAGCTCAAAGCATTTCTTATACCGATAGCCCACAATCCTGTCATTGCGGTTTATTTGCACCGTTTGAACCTCGACATCAACTGATTGACGCCGCAATCACCAGCATCAGTGTCGTCTAATTTGCGACAACAGTACAATTGTCAAGCTGCTTGCAAATCCGTCGCCTTGGGACAGGACGTTTAGCAGAGACAATCCCCTTATCAGGTCCGCGCTGGTCATCGGTAGCGGGTTCTCACCCGGCGGGCAGGCCGATGGGCCCAGCCACCCTGGCGGGTCGAATGAACGGTTCATCGACTGATCACAATTGTCGATTCGAGGTGAACCCGTTGCCTCGCGGTCGATATCAATATCACCTCGTGCAACCACATTGAACTGTAGGACCAATGTGCTCGTCGCAAAAACCGGGTTTGAAACTGGAAAAACAGGAAACCTGTTCAAAGGGGCAACGCGAATAGAAACTACGAAATGCACCCAGGCAGCAAACGTATCGAGGACGCTTTTTATAGCGTCCATTCACCGTTAGAAATAACACACACCCGGTTAACATAACACTGTCAATACGTCTTATACAACGCATGAATTGTAAGTTAGACAGTTCAACAACGAAGTCCACACAGATGCTTCAGAAACTGTCAAGCGATACCCCCCTGAAGTGACGGTTAAAGTAACAGAATGACAGACTTTCGCGATTCAATTATATCGTTACGCACGGACGAAATGTCCAACGCTGACAAAATACAACAGTGTTTTATACTGAAGAAGCAAGTCGCCTTTTGACTATACAAACCTCGACACTGGCATGTCGTAAGACATGAATTCTTTCCATATGCACTTCTCAGCGGTGTGAAGCAGCCAGTTCGGTAGAATATGCTCTTTATGCGCCAGCATTCTATTGTAACGTAACGCCCCCACTGCATCTGATAACAGTTTGACCCGGCTTCACAATGTCGACCGACCTAGATTACAGTTTGTCAACTGGCAATTTACCCCTCCCATCGACCTCCTTAAGGTCTAAGAATGATGTAGTTGAGACCTCACACGCCCCACATCCATCCTCCCTTTCTCGTCGCAGTTGGCTAACGTCCGGGTGATGTACCGAACAGGTCGGTCGGACAGAGCCATCTATCAACGATTAACTCACCTTTCTGGTCCTGTCACAAACAAGACCGTGCGACGAAAGTAATGACACCCGTACGAAGTAAACACCCTGCGCGTGACAGACCGAACGCACGCACACGACAATTTGTGAACACCTGTGTTACGTTAGTGGTAGTTCACACCGCAAAACCCAGTCAAAGCGGTGTCACAAATAAGTTTTGCGATCGTAATGATATCCTACATTTTGACATAAGATCAGTTACATACATTGCTTTCTTCAGTTTCCGTTGTTTCAGACAATAAGTCAAATGTTCGGTTGAATTCTGCATACTGATGGTTGATTTGTTTTACAGACGACTCAACAATTGTGGCAACCAAAAGGATGTAGTCGCGAAGAATGGTTTAAATACAACGGGTGCAACAAAGAACACCACGAAACTTCGATGCAGAAGTGCAAGGAAATCCGTCAGCAGATGGCGCTCGACTTGAACAAAGAAACGGTGAGCAATACACTGGATTATTCGACATATTTTGTCTCCTTCATTTGCGACAATGTCGTTGTTTGCGTTTTCTTTCAGCTGTGTGCGTCGACACACTATTTGTCTGGTTGATTATTTTCATGAATCGTTATTTATACGTCGTATTTATTTATATCATACAGTGGTTAATTGATCTTGTAGACCGAGCAAGAGTCAGAGTCACCGATGGCGTGCGTTGAGGACATCATGATGGTTCCGTCACAAGTTGACCAGTTGCTGGTGTCAATGAAGGAGAGTCGAGAGACACGCACGAGGAGGAAGATCAGACGAGACATCGACGTCAGTCGCTGGCAGCTGCCGATCAGATACAAAGTCGACGGCAATCTGAGTGAGTAGACTTCCGTCTTACGAGTACCACTGCGACAGGGCTCTTACGAACGTACCAAAGTTTGAATGGACACCACAGAATGTGAACCCTGAAATCAATTGGCGTTGCTCTAAAGAGATACGGTTCACTGCTTTGCTGCGATACGCATAATTCATAATAAAACAAATTTCACGTGTTTTGCAACTAAAACTATAACGTCATATTCTCCTATTCGATTGGCTCTTAACACGTGATGTTTCCTTTCAGACGCCATAGAGGCTAGCGTGGTTGAAGACGCCATTGCATTCTGGGAAGAAGGCACTTGTCTGACTTTCGAGAGACTCCAGCTAGACTCAACCTACGACTCCAACCACATATTGTTTACCAAGATCTACACCCTAGGGTGAGTGAATGTTTGTGTATTAATGCGAGCGAACAGTAGAAACCTAACAATTATGAACTGACCTCCGTGTCGAGTGAAAACACAATGAAACGGTTTTTACATACGAAATTGTGTTCAGTAATGTGACAATTGTATTAGAATTTATAAACGTATTATTTGTTATACCATAAGCTACAATTAAGATTTCGTTCATGTGATATTTACTATATTTTTGCTGTTTCGCTTACAGATGCTATTCGTATATCGGGAATGTCAAAATGTCGCCTCAGCCGATCTTTCTCTCCTACACGTGTTTCACACCGGTAAGTTCATTAAAGCACATTTTTCATCTTCTCAAATGAACTATTACCTATCGTAAAAATGGTAACTGACTGAACACAATTCGCTATCACTCTGACGAAATAGAGGAGATCCTACAGAACCATTTCCCTAACTTCGTCCAAGTTCACACGTTTTCGCGCATTGATTCACTGTATTATCGCTCACACAGGGTGTTCTGGCGCACGAGATCGGACACGCCCTGGGGCTGATTCACGAGCACCAGCGATACGACCGCGACGACTACATATCACTGAACCTCGACAACATTGCTAGCCACGCCATCTCGAATTTCAATCGTTTCGAAGCGTCCATTGTAGACACAAAGGACCTAACCTACGACTACGGTTCCGCCATGCACTACACTTCCACGGTAAGGCCCTATACAGTTCATTTCTCGCCCGTTATTATACAACTGTCATATCAGTTACAATGTTTTTTTTATTACAGAATTTGCTTACGCAAATTTTCACGCGTTCTAGTGATGTCACTGTACTATATTTATGAGTGCCGTTATAACTCTAATTCTGTGTGTCCCAAAGAAATCAGACAAACTGCTACATTACACCAAATATATCACTACAATTGTTTGTGAAATGGTGTACATTCCACTGGGTTTATGTGGTGTTATTATTACCGTATCTGTTGGCAAAACACATTCTTCATAACTCCTGTTGGGTCCATACAACTGCGCGATGCTATTAGATTGTATAACTACGTTATATAATTATGTTTGACTCCTTCTTAATTAAATTAACCTTGGATAACACCTAAAACTGGCTAAACAATTGTGCTGTCGCATTTGTCATTACTCTTTGTCTATCGCACACCGACACACCCTAAACTCGACTCTCCTTGTAGGCCTTCGGGAAACGTAGCGGCGCCGTCACGATCGTTGCCAAAGACCGTCTTTACGAGCGCACGATGGGGCAGCGAGTGGAACTGTCGTTCTACGACCACCAGATCATCAATCTTGCCTATTGTTCACGTATGTCAATATTCCTTTCGACGGAAGTTACCCGAAATGACCCACGGCTTCTCTGTGTAAACGCGTGAACAAACACCGGGTTGAACGTCTGTCTGTGCCACAATCGCAGACGCGCGACACTGTGTACTCGATCCGACCCGACGATATGTAATAAAGATAATGTCAAGATTTGATAGACCGTGCTAAATATAACGTTTGCTATTACTTACCACGACACCGAATACTATTGCTACAACGAAAACATGTTATATTGACGTGTAGGCCTACATCAATCGTGACCTTATGTTTCCATAAGAATCGTTTGTAATACAGCGGTAACAAGTATACGATTTCTGGCTGCACTTTAAAGGTTCCGACTTCAAGATATTGTACTCCGTATATTATTATCTGGACTGTGTTTACGGTCGGGTTCATTAACACTTCGTACACCGCTGTCGTTGTCGTGGTTGTAGGAGAGTGCAACGATAGACTACCAGCCGCGTGCCAACATGGCGGTTACCAGGACCCTAAGGACTGCAACAAATGTCGCTGTCCCGACGGTTGGGGCGGCAGATACTGCGACCAGGTTGCAACATCAGTTGGTGGTAAGTATCTTCCGGATTATTTTTAGCACAACTGTCTCATTTCCCGTGATCCATTGCGAGCTGGTGACACAGCGATTGGTCGGTTTGTTCTGTCTCGAAAAGTCGGTCCCAGCTATGCCAACTGTTTGCCTCGATATCCCTCTCTTCTCTTATTGTTAATGTTCCTTTCGCAATATCCACTGTTTGTCATACTCTGTAAATCTTCTTGCTGGTTCTATCTAAGTCATATCATATGTTTCTTTAAAACAAAACCATAAGTAGAACATACAGCCTCGATTCCTTCTGTGGAGGTCATGTCCTCATTGCGTGCAACGACCATGTTTACAGCAACGTGTGGCGGAGTCCTCGATGCCTTGCCGCAAGCTCAGAGCGCTCACTCCCCTCGCTACGACCCGTGGGACGCGAGCAAGATATACGACAACTACCAGGAGTGCAGCTGGCTCATTCGGGTGAGTTCTTTGTCTATGTTCCAGAATATACGGTATCGTATACTACTGTATGTAAATGCTCTTGCCTTTGGTGCCATGAGTATGCGTTGGACGTCAGACCGTGTGGCCGGGTTGTGCTGAGGTGTAGCCACATGTCAACACAACCCGGCCACACGGTCTGACGTCCAACGCATACTCATGGCACCAAAGGCAAGTGCATTTACATACAGTAGTATACGATACCGGAACATGCTTCGCCAACTATATTCCAGTCACGTATCAACTGATTCTGTCCAAATCTTTCCATTGTCAGACATCTTAAATGCTTGAATCCTTCCTCAGTTGACCTCTATTAATGTTCTCCATGTTCTTCCACTGCAGGCTCCGGAAGGCAAACACGTGACTTTGAGGTTTGATGATATATTCAGCGTCTACTGTGCCAACAACCACTGTCTACACTGGGTGGAAATACGCTACAAACGTGACCTTGGAAAATCCGGACCAAGGTCAGTGTCACAAATTAAAATGTGTCACCCGCTAGTCAATTAATAGTCCAACGGGGACCTTGTCACCCAAATCAGATCAACGAAACAAGTCCTAAATACAAGAACAGTGGCCCGATAGTGATTTATCACCAACTTGTCACGACCGTCCGTTGTTAGCTGATTCCTGGTAAATACAGCGACGTCAATGGTCGCCGGTCCCCACGACACTTGACTGAATCCTACTTCAAGCTCCTTCTGCGAAGAGTCCCGATTAGTGTACTGTAGACGACCATTATTGTTTTTTTAAACAGGAACTTGATACCTTGCAATGGGTGATATGCAGCAGATATACGTGATAAATACATCTCGTTAACAAACTGTAACTCGATCCACCAAACAGAATGACAGCAATGTATGACGAATCTGAGTTTGAGGATCTAAAATAACCGCATGTTTTTACAATGCTATACAGCAATTTTCCTTATTACCAGCAAGGAAGTATAATTGTTATACTTAAACTTGCATGTCTGGGTGGATCGTCCCTTCTCACGGATGTATATGTATATGTTTTATAAGTTGAAATGTTTTTTTCTTCAGATTTTGCTGCACCGATCGTCCACAGAACGTGTTCACGTCGGAGTCAAATGAGATGCTGGTTATATTTAAAGCCAAGACAAATGTCGATGCGAAATATCGCCGTGGATTCAAGTTCATCTATTCTGGTGAGTGTACCTGATGTTTTGTGACAAATCGCAAAGTTTCGATATTAATAAAGTACAATTACCTGTCCTATTCGAATACGACCGGAATACACTTGCTTACACAGAACGCTTGTCGCCCGATATCTATAGATAGAACACGAAGCAACGACAAAGGATGCTTAGTGTGCCAAGGCCATATCACTGCCGTGTTCCTAAAGATCAATAAACAACCAGACACTTGATCACATGTAAACATCGACAGAATCCACCTATTTGCACCTTCTAGTACAACATAAAGAAGTGTTCACCACTAAATGTGTCATTAGCTGGATGATTCTGTGCCATATGTTTACGTTACGAACCAGTCCGTTTCCCTGTTACGCTGCTAAGCGGGGGCCATCTGATAACAGCTCGCTTTGTGCCTGCGGCTCAATGTGACGGAGCCAACTCATCACAAAAGAGGCACTGATGTTTTCTTCGGGTATCAAATGCACCTTTCAGGGACTTGACGGGGCCACCGCAACAAACCCTTTGTGCCGCGTGTCCGGGTAAAGTGCATCACGGGTCACATGAACAAAAACAGAGCAACACGCTAAAAATCCTTATATAAGTACGTGATTATCCAACAAGACAGGTATTGATGACCGCATGAACAAACACATGATTTGTTTTTCATACTGGCGCTATGCCCAAGTCAGTTCTCCACTCCAGTTCCTTTATCCCGTCAAATGGGCATAACACCAGTGTCAAATAACTGTTTACAGATTCGAGCGAAAATACCGCAAAAACAGCAACGACAACAACAACAACAACAACAACACCTCTTCCGGAACAAAGAGCGGACGTAACCAAAACAAGAACAACCACAGCGCCGCGAACCACGACGAGAATGCCCACGAACGATCGCTTCGACGTCGCCATCATGATCGACATGACGTCACATCCGGGCAAGGACCACAGCAGCCTGAAGCAGCTCGTCTCGAACGCGATGTCGAAGCTGCATCTGGGTGGCGAGCACGCGCGGGTGTCTGTCGTGTCGTTCGGCCGACTCGCCTTCACACAACTGTCTCTGGACGAAGGAGTGGACACGCAGGCGGTCAAGCGGACACTGACGGAGACGACAGTGCGAGGAGAAGTGGCCAACTATTTCGGCGCGCTGTGGGTCATGCAGAACTCGGTGTTCGTGGAGTCGCACGGAGACCGCGCCACGGCGCCGAATGTCGCCGTGCTTGTCACCGACAGTCGGCACTCCATCGCCATATCGTCGCACGCTGTCACCAAGTCGGCTCGACAGGCAAGGGACAACGGCATTCCGCTGTGCGTCGTGGCCATTGACGACAAGGTGGACCACGGGTTGCTCGAGGATATGACCGAGAGCAACGACGACCTGTTCTACGTCGGTGGCTACAGCGGCTTCCGGGACGACTCGACGGCCAGTTGGCTCGCTAGCAAGATCCGTCAACTAGGTAAATACACTGACACACGCACGCACGCACACACACACGGGCACGCACGCACTCACGCACGCACGCACGCACGCACGCACAACACACACATTTCAACAGATCACCGCCATTTTGGTTCTAAGACAGAAGTCTGTATATTTTCGCCGGGCACATATGTGATGACCACGATGGCAACTGCAGCGTCACTTGTGACAACGATTCGTTAGAAGGCGATGTCGTAGCATAATTCTCTCGTTAAAGTCTGTTTGAACTAGCAATCAATATTCAACTCGCTGACTGACGATGAAAGGGTTCGCCACTCTCGTGTCTTTCCAAACAACTTATGACTCGTTAATGAGTTAATCATGACACTTATTGATTGTTTCTTTTACAGCTGGTTCGCCCGACACACGACCAGCTCGTCATTCGCAGACTCACAACACCAAAACAACGACAACAACAACGACAACAACAACTACTACAACGACTACGCCGCCAACCACCACCACAACAGCGACAACAACACCCCGACCAACAACGACAACGACCACGACAACAACACCTCGGCCAACAACAACAACAACTACCGCTACTACAACAACAACGACACCGACAACAACCACACCTCGGCCAACAACCACAACTACTAAACGGACAACTTCGACTACGACTACAACGACGACAGCGGCGCCGACGACCAGAATGTCGAACAGCGTCGGTCGGAATTCTGTCGTCAGCTGTGAGACGGTCCGGGGCAGTTGCTCCCAGTCGTGTGGCGGCTGCGGCATTCAGAGGATCGAGACGATCTGCAGAGCATTCGACGGCAAGCCTCGTCGGTGAGTGTGTAGTGTGCACCAGTGGGACACTGGAACGTCCGCCGCCACAACCCATCCGTGTCGAGTCGTCGTGCGCAGCCACGCGTGTCGACTGACACACACCAGCCGCATGTCGTGCTACAGACATCTCTGAAATACAGCCACCTCTCATTAATGGTCACAGTAAAATAGTAACAATTTATTTCCATAACAAAGAAGTTGTTAAATTAATCCGACTAATAAGGCAACCTCGCTACTCCGGTTACTTTGCCCCAGTCCCAGTACTATTAGTAAAAATGAATCTCCAGTGCATTACGACTACAGTGCCAAATCACCACAAGAATACAGTGATAATGACACTGGCAGTGCCATGTTGACGTAACGAAGTAGTCGTTATTGATTTCATAATTATCACTACCTACATTAGTGTTGTCCTGACAATCAGTTTGCTGTCGTTATGCACATGTAATGTCGACAATTTCCTTATCGTTATCTCACATTTGCAGGACGCACATAAAGTGGCACACGTGTAATGCTGAAGTCTGCACAAAGACAGTCTACATTGGCAAGATGTACACGATGTAAGTACAGAAAGATTATTTATATTAGGAGTTTTAATAACCAATAAACGAATAGCTATTGAAGGTTAACTACTCCAAACTGGGTAAACGAGTTATTAGGAAATTATCTACTTCACTGTGGCTGTTTAAAACTGTACCAGCTACGGCAAGACATTATATTGTATACAACAGCTGTTTTGTTACCTTTAACGTTTAAGAACAAATACATGAAAGGCATCACACAAAGACCATCAACATAGGGTTTATGGTAAATGATGATGAACGTATAATTTAGTTTTGTTTATTTAAATCTAAATAAACTGATTGCGTGTTGTATACTGAATACAGATGTAATTTATTCATTCGGCTTTTAACGGTTCCTCTGTCGTCATTACAGGATACGGAACCCGCCGTGCTGCGATGGTTACGTGGTCGTAGAAGGCATTTGCGTCCCCGAAAACGAAAACGGTGTGGATCGTTGAGTGTCAGCAGAAGCTACGCCAGACAGTTCTTCACAACTCTACGAGGGGACGACATGAACGAATGGACGTGTCCGTGGGTCAGCCGGGCTGACCAAGGCCTACCGAGATTGGGCGGGGTCGATCTAATCTTCCAAGAGCTGCATCTTTCGGCGAACCAAATGCTGTGATCAGAACCGGTCTGTGTCGGTAGATCGAGTGATACGGACACTTGTAACATTTCTAGTCAATGGACTTGGCGGACTCAGCTCGCTCGTCTCAGTTTTCGTGCCATCCGCAACGAGCGAGTTGGTGGCGGCACCTGGCGATCACTTAAGTTATTGTTATACAACTTCGAGCGAATTCGAGACTGTGATAAGTCAGGCTTATACCAGGACATTGCCGTTGCAACAACAACAACAACAACAACAACAACAACAACAACAACAACAACAACAACAACAACAACAACAACAACAACAACAACAACAACAACAACAACAACAACAACAACAACAACAACAACAACAACAACAACAACAACAACAACAACAACAACAACAACAACAACAACAACGATGAGTGCAACATTAACAACATGTTCAATGACACTACAAGCTTTACGATTACCACAATCGCCTCGCAAATGTTCAAACCACATCTACCTCAGTATTGTTAGGCGCTTTGACGTGTATTTTATTGTTGACTTATCAGGGACCGGAGCTATACTCTAACCAAAGTAGAAGATCGGAGAGTTAATGTAGCATAGGTCTACTTCCGGTCGTAACGTGTGCTTTCAATAAGGGGTCTATGCAATTGGAGATGGTAATACACTCGTGTACCGTTAACGCACAATGTGCAATTCATCGTTATAAATTATATGAAACGGTTTACAGAGTTTATACCTTTATACCCTATTTTAATCTACCTCTGAATTTATGCTTCAAGCGTGTCATACATAGCAAATAGACACCGATCATGGTGTTTTATTCAGTTGGTGTAAATGCTTGAATCTCACGTAAGAGTAGATACTTGAAATAACCGATCCATGCGTATTTATTTATTATGTTAAGTTTTATGTGCACTGCTCCGAGTGTGTAAGTTTACAATATGTTTGTACTAGGATTGTTGGTAGATACACATGATAATTACTAGGCAATATGAAATGTGACAGGCCACTTGTGAATATAATTATTATTGTGGTTAATTAATCAAAAATGCCACACATGCATATGCGTATATTTAAATATGTTCGTAATGTAAATACACGCCGTTGCTTCCACGCAACATTGGCGAAATGCGAATAAATTTATGAAATTTGTGTTTATACAAAATGGTGGTTGTGTGTTGTTTCGTTGGAGGATACACGAGAATATAGCGTATTACGACTAAACACCAATACATTGCGCAATGTTTAGTTTCCAGGAATGTCCCAATAACATGACACTTTGCTTCCTCGCAGACCTGTTCAACTCAAGAAAATCTCGACTTCACTGGCGAGTAAATCAGCCACGCACTCACAAATGATCGAATAGTATTCGTAACAAATATCGATCACTGTCTATTGCGAGGTACTCATTCACAAAGCTGTGTGGACTCAATCAACATAGAGTAAACGAACTTACTTAAACATTCCACCCTGCAGCACACGATTCGAACCCGGATTCCCTCCAGAAGTCCGAGGGACTGCCCACGGCAATCCACGGTTATGGCTCCATTTATTATTACATTGTACTATCTTAGGACTGAAATATCCGTGTGCCAGTGTATACGTGAACCAACACAGTGTGTCAACGTCAGCATGCAGCAGCAGCAGCAGCAGCAGCAGCAGCAGCAGTAACAGCAGC
>JAODUO010000666.1:0-5000 GCA_025642075.2 Ridgeia piscesae | reverse complement strand
TGATAGTATTATTCGTTCTTGGTGAGGCCGGGTCGAACGGGAGGGAATCGAACTCATACATGTGACCAGATCTTGCACGCACTGCTCATCGTTTCGCGTCCGTTTTGGACCGCATTCCATGTGCTTCCTCTTGGCATCTTTTCGTTTGGCCAGGAGGTGTGATCCGTCCTGATCCGGGCCACATTGTTCACATTTCTAGAGTGCACCAGCAGCTGCTTCTTACGATGGAGAGCCAGCCAGATTTCAACAGGGTAATGAGGACGCACACGGGATGATCGCCCACTAAGAAGTCTAAATGCATGCACTTAGTGGCGATGATGATAGTCAGCTTGTCCACGATGTCCTTCACAACCGACTTGTTGGGCGGTTGACTGTAAGACACATGGAACAAGCCTTGCTCTTCCCCTACTCCATATTCAAGCCAGCGTGAAGCTGGTTAAAGGAAGGGATAGACTGATCGGCTGCATCAGGGCGGTCAGTTTTCACATCACCGCGAGCAAGGCCATGAACTTACGCTGGGGCTCTGTATTAAGGAGAACGTAGCGAACGAACGTTGGATGGTTCAGTATGGCGTAACTGCCTGCATCTCGGACGCCTTCTCAGTCAGTGCCTGCGACACAGTCTTCTTGGCGTCTTTGATGCGCGCATGCTCATTCTGGATGTTTGCCTCGTGCTCATGAACAAGACGTTCTAGACGCTGCAGATACATCCAGTTACAGCTGTGTGCAATCAATTAACTTGAAAAGCAAGCGTATTTATATTAGTTGGGTCCATGACTTCGATTCCTTAACCATTATATAATACCTCGAAGATGACTCTTGAATGACCTTGACCTTACCACGTCATCTTGACAGTAATTCGACCTGTCATCTTCATAAACTGCATCAGCGCATCGATTTAGCCAAAATAATGTGCTTGGTCAACGTACCTCGAAAAAGCGTCTTCATACATGCTTTAGGTGCTCTGGTTCAAAAGTTACGTTTTCTTTCTACCAGATGGCGGCCGTCTTGTATTTTGGGTCAACATTATGTCACAACGTAAAAGTGATGTCAGAATCTGAATCGTCGTGGTCGACGTATCCGAAAAATTGCCATCATGCATGCTTCTAGGTGATCTGGTTCATATGTTACGTTTTCGATCTATCAGATGGCGGCCATCTTGGATGTAAGGGTCAAAATTATACCATAGCGTTAAACTGATGCAAGAATCGGAATCCTCGTGGACGACGTACCCGAAAAAGTGTATTCATAAGTAATTTTTGGCGCTTTGGTTCAAACGTAATTTTTTGAGATTTGGCCCTCTGGCGGAAAATGTAAGCATTTTTGAGAGGGACCGGGGGATTAAATCTTTTTTAAATGGTCCATAGAAGTCAAATCAATCGTCAAACCTTAGTAGCCAGAAAATGGTCACGAAACTGCAATTCTAGACCCTACTAGGAAGAACGTGTTTTGCAAAGGAATGCAATAGTTTGGAACAGTCATACAAGTTAAACGTGAACTCGCGCAATCCCACACACGCCGACACATCCACATCGTGGGAACTAAGTAAAGTAAGAACGTCCGATGAGACAGTTGTCGCGGCTCCAGATACCGGCGAGTGACGTAGGCGAGATGGCTTCCCTGCTGGGTCTGACATGCCAAGTACATCATTCGGCAGGGTTCTATTAACTGAGTAGTCTGTAATTTTCGATTGTGTTTACAATGTTATGATCTTACGAGATCTCATTGAACTAATCAATCTTGTTTCAGAACATTTACGCCAAGCCGACCTTTCTATGCTGGCACTGAGGGTGGTCACTGCCAGGGTGCGTGTCGTTCTCAGTGGTTCTTTTATGTCCCAAATTGAGACTGGCCCGCATTAAAGTGATTCACCGATTCTCGAGGTATACACGTTCCTCGGTGTTGAAAGCCAGGTTATAACACCAAATATACCACGTCTGCCATGAATCCGGGCCGCTAACCTCTTCACCACCCGTGCCTCTCTGGTTGTTTCTGGCCATCTGTGGTTGTCGAGGAACAGGCCTGTGGAGGAAGATTAAAAAGAGAAGATTGTGACGTAGGAGAGATGAGAGTGAAGCTTGAAAACACGAACTTGAATGTCTGCTTCAGATGGCTTGATAGGTGAAGTTTGACTGAACTTGGAGCGGATAATGACTGTGAGAGACGACAATCTTTGATGCAGAAGTAGGAGAATGTTTGACGGACATAATAACCGTCAACCGTGGGATAGACAGCCAGTTGTAAGTATTACGTACGAAATGGGCCATTCTCATAGATGTTCGTATTTTTTACAAGGTGAACGAATACAATGCAGCATGGAGCATCGTTGTCAGTGAATTGCTCAATAAAATATACATAATACATTAACGACGTCACGCCTGTGTTCAAATAAGTACCGAGGTCATTCACGATCGAAGTCAGTAAAGAAAATCTACGAACGTTTGTGTACTGGCTGCAGACATGATTCATGGAACCGCTGAAAGTTACTGCTTATGTACACAACGATAGCGTTCGTAATTCAGTCAGTATAATACTAAACATGATATGTTTAATATGAGTAACTTTTTGTTAGTTTCATAGTTTACTAATTATTACTAATAATGACTTCAAGATCATGATAACTACACCTACGTATGCTGGCAATAACTCGTCAGGTTATGATGAGTGAGTCCGTAACAATGATTGGAGTTGAGAAGGCACGAACCCGGTGCATGTTTAAATAGTATATGCAATATGACATTGGCAATAGTGCAAAGTAATATAGTGTGCCTAAGGTTAGTTGTGAGTGCTCCTAATACAACAATATAATATTATCATGTTTATGGAAAGTGTCTGCTTTGTAGTCTGTCCTCGTTGTTATCTGAAAGATTTAACAAGAACAGAGAGATACAGGAAAATCTTCCTGCATAATGTTATACTTATTTGCAATGTAATTATTGTCTGTGATGCCGTCATTTCTCTTAATATAGTTTTGAATATTGAAAATAATGTGTTGTGACACGATATGTGATACTATCTGTGATATTATCTGTGATACTATCTGTGATACTATCTGTGATACTATCTGTGATACTATCCGTGGTATATTTATATATAAAATATGTTGTCTATGCTTAATGTATGTCTACCTCTGATAGAAAATAGAACCCGTTCACGCAATAAAGAAAGAGTAATTATATCATTATTGTTATTGTTGTATTACTTTTATTTTTTATTATTATTACTATTATTAATATCCTTTGATATTCGCCGATGTCCAATTTGGTCAAACACACACACACACAACACACACACACACACACACACACACACACACAACACACACACACACCACACACACGCACACACCACACTACACACACACACGCACACACGCCACACACGCCACACACGCACACACGCACACCACGCAGCACCACACGCACACACGCAGCACACAGCACACACACACACACCACACACACACACACACACACACACACACACCGCGGCATGCCTACTGTTACAAATTACTATGTAATTCCGGATATATGAACACTCTGCCTTTAATATGTGTTTAAGACATCGACGCGGGACCAGGGGTACAACGGTTTGTGTTCTCCTGTAATTCACAAACACATTTCAACAACAACAACCCCCCATCTTCCGATGTCATGATTCGCTGCAAGACATTGACAGGTGAGGCGCTGGGGGTTCTCAGCCCCCTAAATAAATTTCGTTACAGCGCCAGTACTTTAAGGTAGCACTAATAATACCGCAGTTAAACGACCAGCAGACGTTCCATTGCGCATCAATTAGACGTTAAATTGGGTGGCAGGGCGTATACGACCAGCCGCCTACTGTCGTGAGAAATGTCTTTACAGTTGTATCGAGCACAGACAAGCGTTCTTAGCACAGTTGTCGGTGTATTTGGATTTGTCGCCTGTAGTAATTTCACTTGGGTGTGAACTTGTACCTACTGTCCCATAATTCACCGTAAGTACGATAATAAACGAGCTACAAGTCTAAATATATGTTCTAGTGCAAGTGCCCCCGGAGACCCAGAAAATACATCAATGTGGCGGCCATCGATACAACAGTCATCGGCGCTGTCTCAGACCAAATGTAAGGCAGGGGACGAATGTCTTCTGAGAATAAGTGCACGCCTGCTGCATGATCCAAATAAACTTAACTTAAAGAAGTTTTCATTGATCAGATAGACAAAAGTAATTCCTATACAACGTATCGTAGAGATAGGGTCTATAGAAATATACGTAAAAGAATCTTCGTATTTGCACCATCGGATACAGCCTCTCTTTAGTATTTGAACAACAACGAAGGGAAGCTACATTCTTGAATTCATTTGACGTGTTTTCAAAGCGATTTAAAGGGAACCAAAAGGGAAATATTAAGTGCTATGCACGTGAAAGAGCTAATACAAAGCAACCATTCTGAACGGTAATCACATTTTTAACGTCAGTGGTTTATTAGTAAAATAATTCCAAAGTGGATAATTTTACTGAAATCATCGGGCTTCATAGAGGCGTCCATGATGCGCCTCTTCCTGTTGTCTGACCGTGGTCTGACCACTCAGCACGCAGAACCGGCCTTAAAGTCACGTGTCCGATTGCGTGCGTCAATGCTATCGCCGTTGTAAACACAATGTTGTAAGATACGCGAACTTCGAAGAAGGACATCCGTTCGAAGAACGTTGCTTCGAATAGGATGTTTCTCACCGTATATACTGGGTCAAGATCCGCAGAAACGTCGGCGACGTCGAGTTTTCAAGTATGGAGCTGTGCAAACGATATTAGCGCGATATTTAATCACCAACGATAGTCGTCGAAACGGTTACCGGTCGAATCCTTCCGTCGCCGTAGCCAAGTCATCAAAGCGCGCAAGAAGGTTAGTAAATATTATTAAGTCTTCTGTATCTAAATTATTTGAATCTTGTACCATTAGACACATTGCGATGTCTGTCGAGATGACTTATGTACATACTGATTGTTCGTAAACGTCCAC
>JAODUO010000665.1:307500-374453 GCA_025642075.2 Ridgeia piscesae | reverse complement strand
CGCGGTGATTGTTGACTTTCAACACGGTTACCATTTATAATTATATATATAACTGCGTTTTTTTGGTTGGAGCTTGCTGCCACGTGGGTGATTACTTATACCGCCCGATGTTAATGAATATCCACCCACGTGCAGCGAACCGCGCGGTGATTGTTGACTTTCAACACGGTTACCATTTATAATTATATATATAACTGCGTTTTTTTTGGTTGGAGCTTGCTGCCACGTGGGTGATTACTTATACCGCCCGATGTTAATGAATATCCACCCACGTGCAGCGAACCGCGCGGTGATTGTTGACTTTCAACACGGTTACCATTTATGAGTTAATACTGGCTAATTAGCACATAATATCGATATACCGACAGTAAATGGTATGCTAACTCGACCGACTGCTGCATTTCGATCAAAAAAGCTGTGAACTATGTCCATAAATGTGTAGATAGCTAAACATGGTTATATAATTTGTGAAATGTTCAAAACCACATTAAACATAAATCCTATAATATCAACAGTAACTGTGTCAATATGTGACTTGTGCAAAAGACTATAGCAACGATCATGCGCACTAAATTAATGCACTTGTTTTGCTAGTCCGGTAATGCGGCGTGAATGCTAACAACTCAACAGAGACAATAAAGAACATAATTTATTGAAACAATAACTTGATTAAGTAAATATTGGATAAATAGCACCACTCGACATATTAATACATGACAATGGCATACATTAGTCGTAGGGTCTACGTCACGGTGTCTATGCGTGACTGTGGCAAGACAAGTTGAATGGATGCTGCAAGCTCAGTAGTCCAGCAATAAATTGTAACTGCTTCCTAATGTAATGCTGTGAAGTTGATCAAGTTCAACTAACATGCAACACTAATGTCGCAGTGAATGATGAAAATGACAGGAAAAAGAGCACAAAAATACCAATTGAAATAAAACGTTACCCGGATTTTGTTGATATTCCTTCTACGAAAATGACGAATTATTTGTGTTATTTATTACAATTCACATAAACCCGGACATTTATTTATCGCAATTTCATATGTAGCAGTACAATTGTAAATGTATTCAATGTTGCAAACTGGCGCAGTCTAAATCTCACAAGACGCCAACGTATTGCTAACATGCACACACAAATAATAAGTTTACACACCCAATTTATTGTCAATTTTAGAAACAATAGAATCGCATAATAATAATTATTATGTTGACACGGAATCTGCCACGCCAGTCGTACTCGTACACGAGGCGAGAGCTCAAAGTCGTAAGTTGCAGTCCAAGTCAAGGTCGCAGTCGTTTGAAGTGTCGAGAAGTGTCGCGCGTGTAAACGCCCACATAAAAGCTGCCGGATTAGTTGAGCAATACGATGAATTGTTCGTGTATGTGGGCATTTATTCACAGTCCGACATTTTCGCGAGGAGGTGGGAGTAATCTGTTATGCCCCAGTCATAGTGTCACGTTTTGGCCGCGCCGTTGTGCCCCGTTTCTGATCGCCACTCATTTGAAAAAAATTGCAAAATTTCGGCAGGGTGCCACTTTGTGTCACATTGTCGCCATGTGCTAGCCGCGCTGTCGGCTTGTTGTAGACCCGCTGTAAAAAATCAAAGTCGGGTTATGCCTCGCTGTCGCCACGCTATAGCGGCGCTGTCCCCACGTTGTACTACGTTGTGTCGCGTTGTGCCTCGTTATGACTCGTTGCCGTCACGCAGCATAGCGTACCACAACGTATCGTAACGTACCACAACGTAGCAGAAACACAACACAACGTAGTGCATGCGTTCTGTTCACGTTAAGTCACGTTTGGGCTACGTTGTTGCCACGTTGTACTACGTTGCACCACGTTGTAATACGTTGTACCACCACATTGTGGTACGTTGTGGGGAAATTAACGCAACCGAATTTTGAACATGTTCAAAACTAAAAATGTCCAGTTCACGTTGTGTCACGTTTGATCACGCTTTAGCCACGTTGTTCCACGTTTGCACACGTTGTAGCCACGTTCTGCCATGTTTCGCAACGGCGGCCAAAACGTACGTGACTGAGGTATTATGTTCTTTATGCCACATTCCTCGCATGTGTCATACTAGCACCTTTTTAAATCCGCCCTGGTGTAATCTCTCTTGATATCTACGCTGTGTTCCTCTGGTGATCAACAAATTAGAGATTTATCGTCTTTTATCACCTAGAAAACTACGCTAATGTGTTTGGCATGACATCGTTAAATAAAAATCGCTACTCATGGCAGTGAGTATCTGCCATGAGTAGCGATTAACTAAAGCAATGTGACTAGACCGACACTGCTACCCTCTGGCGACTAAACATTGACATACATTGAGAAAACGCATATCGTACGATACAACACAAAGCAAAGGTCCTTTCACACTGGGAACAATAACAGAAAACCCAAACATCAGAAGTGGGAGGACTTCGGGGCTGAGTCCCAGGGATGTGGATAAGGTTCAGATATAATATTATGTTTAATTTCCCCAATACTTTGGTGTGTTTTTGCAAGTTTTAGGTGAGCCACGTACAAGTGATGTACAATTAAAAATACCCGAAACCATATTCCCATGACATGAAATATCTACAGCTTTCATTCACCACATGGATTTTTCCTTTCCACGCACCAGAGCCTACCAATGCCATATTTATTAACATACGCAGGCTGTCTCACACACACGCACGCGCGCGCGCACGCACGCACGCACACGCGCACGCACGCACACGCGCACGCACACGCGCACGCACACGCGCACGCACACGCGCACGCACGCACACGCGCACGCACGCACACGCGGCACGCACGCACACGCGCACGCACGCACACGCGCACGCACGCACACGCGCACGCACGCACACGCGCACGCACGCACACGCGCACGCACGCACACGCGCACGCACGCGTAATTAATTCCAGACGTTGGGAGTAACAATCATGTGACATAGGTAATTAATGTCCGCCAATATAAATTAAATATACCAAAATTTGTGATCAATTGGCGCTCGTCCGGAATTTTATGAGTAACAGATTTTGACCATTAACATGCAGTGAGCTAACCTGAATACAGTGATGATCGTTACTGCAGTTAGTAGTTATCGTACGTCTAGAAAGCATACAGTTGACGTATGCGCTAGCAATCCTAGAGTCAGTCCTAGTCATATTCATTGTCCTAGAGCTAGTCCAACAGTCGACTAGTGTACGGTCCATAGCTGAGTTAGGTTGGTCAGCAAAGATCCCCGTCGGCCTTATGCAGTGGACATTTCCATGCAGCCAACATTGCGAGATAGTTGCATCACAAGAAGATCTTTTAGATTCTAGTATTCGGCCATGTAGAGACTAAATTGATGCGTAATTAGTCCACCGTCGGCCTTAATTGCAGTGAATATTGTCATGCGGCCAGCCTAGGTACATAGATGCACAACTCAACCAGGACGTCCCTCATGATCCTAGTGTTACGGTCGGTTAGACACCGAGTTGTTGTTGATAGGTTGATATATATGATCATCTAGAGTATATCCGTCGATAATACTTAATACTCTCTCTCCCTTTCTCTCTCCCCATCTCTCTTTCTCTTTTTATTTTTCACTCTCTCTCTCTCCTTTTGTTCTCCTCTCCCTCCGTGCCTCCGTGCCTCCGTGCCTCCGTGCCTCCGTGCCTCCGTGTCTCCCTTCCCTCCCACTCCTCCCACTCCTCCCACTCCTCCCACTCCTCCCACTCCTCCCACTCCTCCCACTCCTCCCACTCCTCCCCCTCCTCCCACTCCTCCCCCCCTCCCTCCCTCCCTCCCTCCCTCCCTCCCTCCCTCCCTCCCTCCCTCCCTCCCTCCCTCCCTCCCTCCCTCCCTCTTCATGGTGTGCGTGCGTGCATGGTCCGTTTCTCGCATGCGTCATCCCGGTAGTCTTGTTGCACGCGTGACCTATCCGCCTCCGTATCATATGATCCCTCCTCGGGCAGCCGCTCCCGGCGCCCTCCCGTCGTGTCCCTAGCTCGGCTCTGGTAAGCTAGTTAACACAACAACCTGAATTAGTCAAATATGATCCAAGTTCTGATTCTTCGGTTCACTACAATATGTGGCATTAACACTTCTCTCAACCGACCCGGGAACATTGTAATAAAACCCGATCTGATCCTTCCTCGGACATCGTTGTGTTGAAAATAATGAATGGATGGGGATTCACGTTGACTATCAAGTTGCGCCGAACTGAAACATCTTAATGGGATGAATGTTAGCACAACTCATTATATGTTATAATGGAGGTGAAAACTTGTGTCAAGTTTGATGTGGTGCTTTTTGGTGAACGTCAATACCTTTGATCGTGTCTATTATAATCTATTATCCCTTACAAAAATATCATATATACTATGGACTAAAACAAATTATAAGCTCTACAACGGCATGGCAATAGGAACTACAGACGCATTCTTTGCGATCTTCCACCGCAATCAAGGAGAAGTCGGATTTTCTTCAAGTTGATGAAGCGGGTGTTAAGCCTCGGAGACTGGGACATTATTTTTAATTAACGGACATTAAATGTTAAGGTGTTATGAGGTGTAAATTGTTGTAGTTTAGTTTAGATAACCATAGTCGAGAGGAGAGTAAACTCCTTTCACTGTTGCATGAAGGATTGGGAAATCAAATCTCCTCCCGAAATGGGCTGGAAGTTTGGTGGCCAGCTTTTAGATTATTTCAATGGCGTACCCGCTGTCGTCAACTGTAAGTCATTTTACCCGGATAATGTTTTTATCCAATCTAAATGACTGGTTGATTGCTGACAATGTTTTTCATCATTCGATGTACAATTTCTGTAATAAAATATTGAAAAACAAAACGAAGTGGTGTGCTGTTTGTTTCAAAGTGTTCTCGCAGATGGTTAGATGGATGAAATGTGGTAAGGCCTGTAGATAACAGACAACGAAATCGTACGTTAACATCTTCACGGTCTCCCCCCACGACGCAGTGGACTGATGTTGCTAATAACATGAATTACATGGAAAGTCGTCGAGGTAGATTACTCGGACGAGAACCAGCACCATGACATTTAAGGTGGGTAAAGGCAGAGCAGAACTATAATCTTTAAGGTGTATACCAAGCCAATACACTGTTAAGAAGGTCCACTTGGCACTATGCTTTTTAATTAATTGCAGAACTTGTTTGACAAATAGAGATTCTATTTTAGTTCTAATATCTATAAAGAAATGGAAATGCCATTTTTGTTCAATCTTTTCCACTTTATTTGGTACTGAGGTAAGACTCCCTCTGTACCAATCAGAGCTGCACAGCACAACTTGCAGCTAGGGTGATACTTTCCCCGTGAATGATGATGCCCGTCTACTATATAAGTTCACACATTTTTCGAAATTAGAAATAACTTTCCCCAAAGTCTTTTCCATTTCCATATTCTGACAATCAGCCCCGTTCTTCATTCCCCTCTCTCTTGCAGGTGTTCAGCAATTTTTTTCGCGATCATATTCCAACTCGCTCAGCCACCGCCATCATCGCTACTCGCACTTCATCAATGCAAGTTTATCTTTCCGAATAGGCCTACACGATAAACAAAAAGAATGGCCCGGACTGTGACAAGTTTCATAAAGCTTACTTTATCTCCCATCATTGTAAACCCTTTACTGCGAAGCATGTCTCTTGGGAAGATGTCATTTATTTATTTCCAACCACAACAATTATGAATTACACATCACAGTGTTGGTGGAATGGGGTGAAGAGAAGTGCAATATTTATGTTTCAACACACACACACACATACACACATACACACATACACAAACACACACACACACACACACACACACACACACACACACACACACACACACACACACACACACACACACACAGACGAGTGGCTCGATACATAACGAGAATTTATTGAAGATAATGAACTAGAGAAAAATGTATATATTGTTAGACAATGCAACACGTTCTTGTTTATTAGTTTACTGATTGCAGTTAGCATCCTGTATTTTAACGCAAAAACACTGTCAAATGTTTCTCTAAACCATTTTGTTCAATTGCATGGTTTAGGGTAATGTCAGTTCAGTGTTGTGTGTGGCAGGTTCATACCCTGCTGGTGTTCCTTATGCAAACACTACATGTTGTGTGCACACACATTGATTCCACTTCATAAGTTTAGCTGGTTTTGTGATATTTTAGAAATGCAGTGAACTATAGTCAAACTTGTATAATATATATGTATATATATATATACATATATTTCTCTCGCTCACTTTCTCACTCTCTCTTCAGCCACACTCACCCACTGTACTCTCTTCTGTTGTGGACACCACCTACCTCTCTCTCTCTATATATATAGCTCTCTCTCACACTATATTTTATGCTCACCCAACCAATCATGATATGTCGGATTGAAGTCTCCATTTTTCCTATACATATCGCAGCAGTCTAAAACATGACGTTTCTTCAGCACATGGTCCACCACTCGGATATGGGCCTTACTTACTCTGTTACATATAACGAATATCCATATAAATGAAACCATGATCATTATTCTTAAATCCCTTCCACCTTTATATATAACTGACCTGTGTATAATTCTTGTGTATAATTCTAACTTCACTACACCCACCAACTCTTCTAGCTGTCCAGATATGCATTTATTTATGGGATCTAGACTGCTGTGGGAATGGAACATAGCAACAGGTCATGTTTATGAAATAGTAGTTTTTATGGGTTCAACACACATTAATGTTGTACTTTTATACAAAAACCTATATTACAAGTCACTATTCAACCCCTGGCATATATACATAATTGTGCAGAGATGGGAAATAGTACGTAATAGGTACATTAGATAGTACATGGTTATAACAGCATTCTAAGTACAGTGAAAGGCTGAAAGAGGTTGGGATAAATAGAGGAAACAGACAAGACTTACATAGGGAAATAGGGAGAAAAAATAGGGAAAACTGAGGCGATAGACCTGTCCCTACATAGGCCTTGGGAGATGGGCAGACACTCTCTCCCTCCCTACATGTCTGGAAAGTGGCTGGATCAGTTTGTGATCAAGTTGAGACATGACTTTATTGCGACTAACTGGCGACAAGAATCAGCCGACGGCAAACTGAAGTACAGCTGTGGCCATATCAACAAAGACCCGAGAAAAATCCACAAACGCAGTAACAATTCATTTATTCACAATAATAATAATAATGATAATCATGCAACTAGTCAATAATTACGAATATAGTTCGCGTGCTGTGTATACATTATATACAAGGTTTCTTCATCACAGAGCTCGTTGAAACGTGGCACTGTGCCACTCTTCGCTTCCACCGGGGGGGCTCCATTGAATGTCACAGGCTCTGTATCGCCCTGTTACACTTGTAACATTACGTATCTGTTATGACGTATGTAATGTGACTTGTCCACAACACTGATGTACTCGGTTCAGCTACTCCCTTCGTGAGAACATGAGATCCAGTGTCGCAGCAGTGACACTAACGGACACTGACGGTGACTTAACAGTGAGTTAACGACGCGGCATCTACGACGTACTTCCGTAGTAGTGATTCCACACTTCGTCGATTTTCTTACACCACTTGATTGCATTGCCTTCTGGGTCTTCTAGGTAGTACGTTCGATTTGGCTGCAAATCAACATTGGTTCATGGTAATAAAACTCTCGGCAGAAGTGAACTACACATAAATTTATTCTTTTATCAATGTCAGATAATAAAATTATCAGCTTTCCGAAAAGAGGTGTACAAAAAATTTATATTTCTGCAGTTTCTTAAGGACTAAACAGTGTCCAGATACGCACACTCATCACGACAGTTTAATCTTACTGACGATTTCCCCACACATTAGATTAAAGAATAATTAACAGTACCACAAACCAACCATGCAGGTAATTTAAGAATAATATTTACTCTGGTGTAAACACATGAATATGGCTGTTCAAGACCGAAACTGAGGCTAGTACATTGAAATTGAGGCTAACATGTTATCGTAGCTGTGTTATCATGGCTGTGTTATCGTGGCTATGTTATCGTCGCTGTGTTATCGTGGCTGTGTCATATTCTTGTTCACCCATACAAATTTTAAGTATGCATCAAAGGTTTGGTTAGAAGCAATATAGCATTCTGCATTTTTGATAGCTCCTATCTGGCATGAAGGAGACGTAATGTTTACATGGAATGGTGTCACATACAAAGCTGCTGTCACCCACCGTGTGCACAAAGAAGATCTTGAAATTCTTCACCTCTGTTCTCAGTTCCTTTGACCTGAAGCAGTAAGAAGTATTGTGAGAAGTTGTAGTGTAAATGTTTGTCTCTCGAATCAACAACATTTGCCAACTGTCTCACACTTGTTTGTTGACATGGTAACTGTGTCAACAAAGAAGTGTGAGAATCTGTAATTTTTAATATGTGTGAAACATTGTCGAGATGGAGTTACTGGAAAAATACTGCCCCAAGCAGATGAACCAGTAATATGGAATTAAATTCATTTGGTCAAATTCCACCCCGGCAGACATCGTCACAAGTCGGGGTGGTAGTTGACTACACTACCCCCTGCAGACATCGTCACAAGTCGGGGTGGTAGTTGACTACACTACCCCTGACAGACATCCCCACAAGTCAGGGGTAGTAGTTGACTACACTACCCCTGGCAGACATCCCCACAAGTCAAGGGTGGTATTTGACTACACTACCCCTGGCAGACATCACCACAAGTCAGGGGTGGTATTTGACTACACTACCCCTGGCAGACATCCCCACAAGTCAAGGGTGGTAGTTGACTACACTACCCCTGACAGACATCCCCACAAGTCAAGGGTGGTACTTGACTACACTACCCCTGGCAGACATTCCCACAAGTCAAGGGTGGTAGTTGACTACACTACCCCTGGCAGACATCCCCACAAGTCAAGGGTGGTAGTTGACTACACTACCCCTGGCAGACATCCCCACAAGTCAAGGGTGGTATTTGACTACACTACCCCTGGCTGACATCCCCACAAGTCAAGTGTGGTAGTTGACTACACTACCTCTGGCACACATCCCCACAAGTCAAGGGTGGTACTTGACTACACTACCCCTGGCAGACATCCCCACAAGTCAGGGGTGGTAGTTGACTACACCACCCCTGGCTGACATCCCCACAAGTCAAGGGTGGTATTTGACTACACTACCCCTGGCAGACATCCCCACAAGTCAAGGGTGGTACTTGACTACACTACCCCTGGCAGACATCCCCACAAGTCAAGGGTGGTAGTTGACTACACCACCCCTGGCAGACATCCCCACAAGTCAAGGGTGGTATTTGACTACACTACCCCTGGCAGACATCCCCACAAGTCAAGGATGGTATTTGACTACACTATCCCTGGCAGACATCCCCACAAGTCAAGGGTGGTATTTGACTACACTACCCCTGGCAGACATCCCCACAAGTCAAGGGTGGTAGTTGACTACACCACCCCTGGCAGACATCCCCACAAGTCAAGGGTGGTATTTGACTACACTACCCGTGGCAGACATCCCCACAAGTCAAGGGTGGTATTTGACTACACTACCCCTGGCACACATCCCCACAAGTCAAGGGTGGTAGTTGACTACACTACCCCTGGCAGACATCCCCACAAGTCAGTGGTGGTAGTTGACTACACTACCCCTGGCAGACATACCCCCCAAGTCAAGGGTGGTATTTGACTACACTACCCCTGGCAGACATCCCCACAAGTCAAGGGTGGTAGTTGACTACACTACCCCTGGCAGACATCCCCACAAGTCAGTGGTGGTAGTTGACTACACTACCCCTGGCAGACATCCCCACAAGTCAAGGGTGGTAGTTGACTACACCACCCCTGGCAGACATCCCCACAAGTCAAGGGTGGTAGTTGACTACACTACCCCTGGCAGACATCCCCACAAGTCAGGGGTGGTAGTTGACTACACTACCCCTGGCAAACATCACCACAAGTCAAGGATGGTATTTGACTACACTACCCCTGGCAGACATCCCCACAAGTCAAGGGTGGTATTTGACTACACTATCCCTGGCAGACATCCCCACAAGTCAAGGGTGGTAGTTGACGACACTATCCCTGGCAGACATCCCCACAAGTCAGGGGTGGTAGTTGACTACACTACCCGTGGCAGACATCCCCACAAGTCAAGGGTGGTATTTGACTACACTACCCCGGCAGACATCCCCACAAGTCAAGGATGGTATTTGACTACACTACCCCTGGCAGACATCCCCACAAGTCAAGGGTGGTATTTGACTACACCACCCCTGGCTGACATCCCCACAAGTCAAGGATGGTATTTGACTACACCACCCCTGGCTGACATCCCCACAAGTCAAGGATGGTATTTGACTACACTACCCCTGGCAGACATCCCCACAAGTCAAGGGTGGTACTTGACTACACTACCCCTGGCAGACATCCCCACAAGTCAAGGATGGTATTTGACTACACCACCCCTGGCTGACATCCCCACAAGTCAAGGATGGTATTTGACTACACCACCCCTGGCTGACATCCCCACAAGTCAAGGATGGTATTTGACTACACTATCCCTGGCAGACATCCCCACAAGTCAAGGGTAGTACTTGACTACACTACCCCTGGCTGACATCCCCACAAGTCAAGGATGGTAGTTGACTACACTACCCCTGGCAGACATCCCCACAAGTCAAGGGTGGTACTTGACTACACTACCCCTGGCAGACATCCCCACAAGTCAAGGGTGGTAGTTGACTACACTACCCCTGGCAGACATCCCCACAAGTCAAGGGTGGTAGTTGACTACACTACCCCTGGCACACATCCCCACAAGTCAAGGGTGGTAGTTGACTACACTACCCGTGGCACACATCCCCACAAGTCAAGGGTGGTAGTTGACTACACTACCCCTGGCACACATCCCCACAAGTCAAGGGTGGTAGTTGACTACACTACCCCTGGCAGACATCCCCACAAGTCAAGGGTGGTAGTTGACTACACTATCCCTGGCAGACATACCCACAAGTCAAGGGTGGTAGTTGACGACACTATCCCTGGCAGACATCCCCACAAGTCAAGGGTGGTAGTTGACTACACTATCCCTGGCAGACATCCCCACAAGTCAACGGTGGTAGTTGACTACACTATCCCTGGCAGACATCCCCACAAGTCAAGGGTGGTATTTGACTACACTACCCCTGGCAGACATCCCCACAAGTCAAGGGTGGTAGTTGACTACACTACCCCTGGCAGACATCCCCACAAGTCAAGGGTGGTAGTTGAATACACTATCCCTTGGCAGACATCCCCACAAGTCAAGGGTGGTAGTTGACTACACTACCCGTGGCAGAGGCAGACATCCACAAGCCGGGGCTGTGCAAACCTGACTCAGCTACATTCTGTGCTTTACTCCATCAGTGAACACAGCAGTGTCATTCAGCATCTCTCAAAAGCATTTGTATATTGCTACATATCATCCTCATCTAACAGTTGTCCTGGCTGTAATACTTAATATAATTATGTATAATTCATTAACATTTCATGGCAGAGATTGTTGTTCTATCTATACTGCTATATTATGTACATCATAATAGAATTTTAGATAAAATAACCAATCTTGTTTAGTGACAGCCAAGTGCTTTATGAGACCCACATGAAGGGATGTATGCTCCTAGCAACTTGTCACAGGACATTTGCTGTCTACCGTGGGAATATTGAACATCAAAGGATATTCATCATAAGTGTCATAGTCACAAGAAGTTCCAAGAACATTCTATAAAATGTGAATTTTTAAACCCCGCTTTCAACCTACCATGGGATTTCACCCTTAAGGACCATTGCTGATGGGTCCACATAGTAGAGATGAGGTCCTTCCGTCAGCAGGAACATGCGCCGTCTCGCAAACAGACCCTGCAGCAAGAAAGTCGCGTCAGTCCAGCCACAACACATTTGAATTTCACATGTGCCGGATTTTTGTGCCACTTTCCATGGTGTGCACCAATGGATTTCTCTGTTGACTTTTGAATATTAAGTTACATAATCTGTGTCAATTTCCTGCACAAAGCTATTATAAAGTCATACGTCTATCCAACGTGACTATGGTGGATTTGTTAGATACATTTCCATAAATGCATAGTAAGAAATCTGCAAAAAGCCTTTATGTATGACTGCACCGACTGAACAGAGACAGCCGTTCCTTTTAAACCTGTTCACAATATTCACACAACTGAACGAAGAAGCACAAAAATAAACCTCTTTTAAAAGACCTAAATAGCAAATGTTTAATGCTGTTTACCTTACTAAATAATGTAATCATGTTTCCAGATTTACAAAACAACATAAAAGTAACTAACTAACTAATTAACTAATTAACTAATTAACTAACTAACTAACTAACTAACTAACTAACTAACTAACTAACTAACTAACTAACTAACTAACTAACTAACTAACTAACTAACTAACTAACTCTAACTAACTAACTAACTAACTAACTAACTAACTAACTAACTAACTAACTAACTAACTAACTAACTAACTAACTAACTAACTAACTAACTAACTAACTAACTAAATAAAATAAAATAAATAAATACATAAATAAATACATGGAGTATATTGGAACATTATTATTATGCTGATGTAATGAAGATTTTCAACATTTTAAACTTATAATTATACCTCCATGTTCTGTCCAGATAAGACAAATTAGAATAAATAAGTTCTGACAGATGCCTCACCTTCCGTTTGTCCACGAGTCCTTGCTTCAGCACCAGGTGGCCGTCCACAAATCTGTGGTAATCGTTTTCTCTCCTCTGGGTTTCTAACTTCCTCCGTTGTTCCTCATTCGACAGCCTGCAACGTTAGCACAACATTCGACGATACTGTCACATGACCAATTCATACAAGAAAACATAGAAGTTACAGAGACAGGCTGAACTTAAAGAATGTTTTCCAATTCTGGTTCGTAGTGGGAAGTTCTACTGGCAAGAGAAACAGCAGTATATAAGATATTAATTTATGTGAAACTTTAAATTAACTAACAAGTTACAAACTATTTCCAAACAAACAATACATGATAACATCTTTTGGTAAAATGGTTTCCTTCAAATACTTTTTACTGCTGTTAAAACAGAACTTCTTGATATGTTAGCTGAACCACATTTATTGAAAATTATATGAATCCACATATTCTCTATAAAGTTGACCAACAAATCTAAGTGACTCCTACCAGAGTGACCTTTGTTGTGTGTCCGGCTGTTTAGGGTCTGACTCCTTCCCAAAGTCCACCTCAATGAGTTTTCTCAGCACCTGGTCGTCCAGTCCAGGCTGTCAAACCCAAAATGACATGTCATTAATTCATCAGTTATGTATTTTAAGACCATGCTAATGAAGCCCTGTTAAACCTAGTCTTATCCATAGGGAAAATATCATCCTGCAGCGTAATAGTATTCCATGCAGATCTTTTAATACCAACATACACCCAACTGCCAGGTAAGCATTCAGCCATGTAATAATTAGTGCACTAAAGGTGTCCATCCACATAACTCCATCAGAGTATCTGGCCAAGTGGTGATGTGTACAGATAAGCAGACAACTTCTTCATAAACACTAACATCCTTATGTGCTCATAAGCCCCTATTTGATCTTTAAAATTGATTTCACTCATATTTTGCTCTCTAAATTGATTTAACTCATACATTTGCTCTTTGACATTTAATTCGCTCCTAAACAATTATCTTGTATACTGAAGATTGTCAACATTAGGATGAACCAGTGGCAAATTTTTGCCTGTGAGTCACGGAGATAATGTCCTCAGTGGTACAGTGGGGGCAGGGGGGGGATTTGTGCATTTTTTCAAAGACCAAAGGATTCAGCTTAATGATAGATTATTGGTACTTTCATTAAATTAGCAAATGTCTCCATGGCTCTGACAAGTCCATGATGATTCAAACGATGATTATCTGCGTACATTGTATTATCTTTCCCATAAGTAGTATGAAGGAATATTGTTGTTGTATAAACATCCATCCATCCATCCATCCATCCATCCATCCATCCATCCATCCATCCATCCATCCATCCATCCATCCATCCATCCATCCATCCATCCATCCATCCATCCACCCATCCATCCATCCATCCATCCATCCATCCATCCATCCATCCATCCATCCATCCATCCATCCATCCATCCATCCATCCATCCATCCATCCATCCATCCATCCATCCCACCCACCCACCCACCCACCCACCCACCCACCCACCCACCCATCCACCCACCCACCCATCCATCCACCCACCTTGAAGTCACTCCACAGGTTCTCAGCATCACTGCCCTTGGCGGGCAGGTACGGCAGCAGCTCAGGGGGCTCCATCTCATGCAGACGCTCCCAGTCCGTGTCCCCAAAGAAGGAGTGAGCCTTGAGGGGGCCATACCCCTTCATCTCCTTGCACCCCAGCCTCTTCGTTGGGTCCAGCACCTGGGGAAGAGCATCACTGATGATCCGTGACAGACTGACATCACACCCACAATGTGACAGGCCGAGTGGTTCACACATACAGTGTGGTACACTTCGCAAAATGCACAACAAGCCAAAATATATTTACAGGGTTCAAAGTCGGATTTTTTGGATTTTGCACTTTTGGAAATAACAAATTTCAAACAGTTGTAATTTCGCCAAAAAATGATTTACGGGAATCATCAAAAAATTTGAGTTTTTGTATAGGTTAATTAAACCATCTGTAATTTCACAAACAAAACGGCATACATATAACATAAGCTGAACCACTGTGACATGTCATAATTAACATATTCTGTTCAGTTCACGAGCATGCAATCTGAAACACATGTGTAGTGTTCCTTGGTGTAGGACTGGATGCTTTAAGAACTCATTTCTACCATACGGACAGTATAATTGGCAGTAACTGGACATTCCTCATCACATACAAATATTACTTGCAACTGAAAGTGAATCATTTTAGCTATTTATCTATTTTTTACTTTTTATTATTGTTTTATTTATCTATTTGATGAGCTAAAATTTCACTTATTCCATTTATATTTTTAATAATCTACCTGGTACTTTGCTAAATGTTTAATCATTTTTTATCTGATAATTTAATTATTCTTGTTTATATATTTCTATTAAACAGGCCACTTAGTTTTATTATCCTACTTTATTTTATTGTTTTATAATTTTACCAGATATTTGAATTAGTTATAATTTCATATGTTATATGTAGTTATATTTTTCATATATCATTTTACTAATGTACTTTACTGAATTGATTTATCAGTTGTAATGTTCTTATTGTACTTTTCAGCCACGATGGCTGCCACAGAGAAATAAACGTTACTATTAATTTTATTATTATTATTATACCTGTTATACTAAGCGTACTTACCAACAACTTCTCTACAAGATCTTTTGCTACTTTACTGAAGCCCTCGGGGAATTCATATTCTAACTTGGTGATCTTCTGAAAGATCTGATATTCATGCCTGAAACACCAACAAAACATGCACTGTTATTCATGTGTAACACAAGTCAAATGACAAAATGTGCGTCCATTTATATGATGCTTTTTAAAAAGGTAAAGGTAAGTTCTTATAATGCACAGTATCCAGTCATCAGGACTGCTCAAAGCGCTTTTACACTTTACTTCCCTGACAGACGTGTTCAACCAAACACCGTGTCAACTTCTCTGGGAAGCATCCAACCATATGCTACAATTAATGTATACATATCCACCACTGTCTATAGCGAAGTACTCGTTTATACAGCTGAGTGAACTGGAGCAATGTAGCGTGAAATAACTTGCCCAAGGTTTTAACACAACAGCACAGGTTTTGAATCCGTGTTCTCTTAATTAAGAGCCTGAAGCTCTACCCCTGAGTCACTGTGCTCTATAAGTTTGTTACTCATAACAACTGTCACCATACAATCTATTCAATCATTTACACTGACACACGCACTCTAACACATACACTTGTGTACAGATGTCATATCTCAGTACAACATTGTGTACACTTTAGTGAACAGTCTAATGCAATGTTTGTGCTTGCAGTCAGTCCGTGTACTTGGTACTATGGGGTACTCACCCTCCCCAAAAGGGTAATTGCCCTGCCAGCAGTTGGTACACAATGCAGCCTAACGCCCACAGATCAGAACTGAAAGCAGATAAACAATTGTTATACTTAAGACCATTGTTAAAAAGTTAAGTTTATTCCTCTTGAACCCTTCAAATCACAAACAATTCACATGAACAGTTACAACAAATCATGCAATGTCAAAATAAAAAAAACAGCTAAACAAATAAGTTTCGATTTTTCTTTGAAAGGTGGTTATAGCTTCACAAGATTTTTACACTGATAGGGAATTGATACCAGCTATTGGGTGCACCTGCAGAGAAGGCATGTTTGCCAATGTTGAGCAGACATAGAAACAACACGTTGTAAGGAAACCAATGACCTGAGGTTGCTGGGTAAGTGGGCATCCAGACGCTGTCTCATGCTACGTACCTGAAGTATGCCCTCTTACTGGTCAGTATCTCAGGGGACACGTACTGCGCCGTTCCTACAAACGATCTCCGTCGTTGTCGATCATGTGACTCCCCCGACTTCTCTGTAATGCCAACGAGTTGTTTGTAATAACGGTGGTTAACCAGGTAATGCTATAATGCTGTTAATTACAAAGTATGTGATTTTACTGTTATGTAATGAAATTACATAACATGTTACATCACTGTTAACATCCTAAGTAATAACCATATATAAACTACAGTAGGTATATTCTGTTACTACAGCTCAAATATGTAAACTTTGTTAACTTGAACAACCAAACCATCAGTTGAAATACACAACGGTACAGAGAACTTCACTTTGTGATCTTGTTCAGTCCTGCAAATATTGTTGTTAAGCACACTGTTCTGCATTAGTTAGTAGGCTTAACACTGATCAACAGGTGATAATCAGCCATTATCTGCCATTGAGACAATCCTACCGTCTTCTGCTTGGTCGACTATCTTTGCTGATCCAAAGTCCGTGATCTGAATGTGCATATCTTCACTAAGTAGGATGTTTTCTGGTTTCAGATCCCTTCAAATAACAGAAGACATCATTACACCATTACACTACACAGTCAGAGTTGCATTGTGGGTAGAACTTCAGCCATATAAAACACATGCTGCAGTTAGCCAGTTAGTGAATTAACCAAAACTAACTGACACCTTTAATATGGACAAGCTAATGTGTTGTCATTGATGCAAGGCAAGCCAGCTTGCAAAGTGAGCTTGAAAGCAAAACAGGCATAAGACATAATATTATGGAGGCAGAGGATGCCAAATTTCATGACTACAGCAGTAGTTAATTCCAGACTTCCTGTCTTTGAGTGTCCGTGTTGTATATTCCAAATATCTATTGCTGTGTATTCAGTAACATTAAAGGGAATAACAACATATAATACTTGAATTCATATTATAGTATATGCTTTTATATATTTCCATACCCACCAAGCAAATAAATAAATAAAAAAAATAAAAAATCCACACTTCATGCAATGCAAGTGGACTTTTTTGAATATGCATATTTTTGCCGCTTTCTGTATGCCCAGTTGTGACGTCAGACTGGACACATACTGGCATCAGAGCATGTTTACAGAAAAAACGTTTGGGTCGAAACAAGTGTTAAAATTAATTATTGTGCGATATTCTGATGTACTACAAACATTGGTCATCATAGGGAACACACATTTATCTGAAGATTCTTTATGAATAATATTGTGTAGAAAAATTGAGGCCAGTTATTTCGCAGAAGCCTGTCTGAGCTTCAAGATCACTGCCGTCTTCTGTTCGTTTTCAAAGTTATTATTCTATCGATTGCAGCTGCCACGTCATGGTCCATTTCAGGAAAAATACATTACAAACAGATAGAATATATTTAACGCAAGAAATAAACGTTGTGTATAAACTATAACAAAATAATCATTAGTATGCCGACGGGTGAAGGAAGAGTTGTATATTTAACATTACTCTTTAAATCCCAGACTAGAATCCTAATTGTTACCGTGGCTCAACTGGTAGATGTGTTTGCTAGGTGTGTTCGCTTTTACAATTGGAAAAACACCGGTATGAACCCCAACCCCACATAAAACCATTTTTTTCACACTTTTTGTGTGTAACTTTTCACAAAATATAATTATCAATGGAATCAACAAGCAGTGATGTAGACAACTGCTTGTATTTGTTTTTGTAGTAATTATTTATTCGCAACAAAAATATATTAATTGTATAATTATTACAACAACGATGCATGTTTCTAAATTTCATTTATCAAGACAAATCAAAATATGTTTTCAAGTTTAATAACAATAATATAATTTAAATTTAGGAATATACATCATCGTTAATTATAATTATACAATGTTCATCACGAATAAAAAATTACTACAATAAAAACACAAGCAGTACATCATTTATTGATTTAAAAAGATTCGGTTTATAATTTTGTAAAAAATATGAATGGTTTTGTGTCAGGTTCTAACCAGTGTCCGTCTGATTGTAAAAGGGAACGCAAAATTAACGCATTTACCAACTGAGCTATACAGACCAGTGGAATTCACGTTCCGGATTTAACATGTTTGTAATGTACCCAGCATGTGTCCTTGCGTGGATTATCTTCCATGGGCTACAATTTATACAATTATTCATAAAATGAGCCGAAGACGGTGGCAAACCCGAGGCCTCCACGAAACCTCTGGCTTCAATTTTGTAAAAAAAATCATTCACAAGATAAATAATACTTGTTCCCTGTGATGACTAGTGTTTGCATTACATTGGAATATTGCGCAATAATTTATTATGATGCTTGTTCCGACCCAAAAACTATATTTGTAAATATGCTCTGAATACATAGAAAGGGTCGGTCTGTCATCTTTGCTAATTAGCTTTCAGCTTTCCATGGGAATCGCTATGCTGACAGGTTTAAAACCACATTTTTACTACAAGTGTATTTTTTTAATGTTGTCTGTCATTACATTACATACATACTTAATCTTCATTTATACATGGAAAACAAATTTTATGTTAAGCCTTGTTTCTATCCCTTTAACAGTTGTCACATTGGTCAGTCTGCCGGTGGTACAGCAAGGATTGCTGGGTGAAGGCAGCCAGGTCTAGTCACCCAGTAGTTTCCCATGCAAAACTCTACGTGTATATACATGTATACAATATATAAAAATTACAAAAGACGCCTGTGCTCAATATCCATCTAAACGTGCCACTACATATGAAGTGCTACAACCTCATCATCAAATGATAACCTAAATGCTTTTATAAATGAATTTTCTTCCATAGTGTCATTATTAGAACACAACTGTAAAAATACTCTAATCATTGCAGGTGATTTTAATATAAATTTGCTCAAATTAAATGAAAATGATATATATAGTAGTTATTTTGACTCCTTAATATCACATAGTCTTTTCCCACAGATTACCTTTCCTACTAGATTTACTAGAACAAATGGTACTTTAATTGATAATTTCTTTTGCAAACTTAGTCAATCTATGTTGGAAAGTACTGCCGGGATTCTCATTAAAAAACTTTCTGATCATCAACCGTATTTTATGCTTATAAACACCTCATTAAAGACAGAACCCCCACCTAAATTTGTAAAAATTAATGTATTAAACGACAACGCAATGCATAAAGTTAAAAATGAAATTAAGTCGTATGATATTTACAACAAGCTAAATAAAAACCCAAATGCAGATACAAATTTAAATTATGACATAATATTTAATGATATTGTGAGGGCAAAGGACAAGCATATGCCAACTAAGCTGGTGAAATTTAATAAGTATAAACATAAAAAATCTATGTGGATTACACAAGGAATACTAAGATCAATACAATATCGAGACAAATTGTATAAAAAACTAAAATTAACACATCCAAATTCTTCTAACTATGAAATTGTTAACATAAACCTAAAAACATATAATACAACATTAAAACATACTATTCGTGCAGCCAAAAAAGTGTATTTTGAAAACAGATTTTATCGATTTAAAAACGATATAAAAAATACCTGGAAAGTTATTAATGAATTTATTTCAAAAAAGCAAACAAATAAAAAACTACCATTATTTTTTATAGACAATGATACCAAAATAACTGATAAAAAGGATATTGCAAATAAATTTAATAATTATTTTACAAATATCGGACAATCCATTACACAAGGGATTAAATACAAAGGTAGCAAAAAATACAGTTATTATTTAAATAAAAATGTAACTTCTACATTTACTTTTGACCATATTGATGAAGAAACTGTGAGGAAAACTATAAACAACCTTCCCACAAAAAACAGCTGTGGATTTGATGGTGTCTCAACAAAACTACTCAAAGTAATTGAACCTGTAATTTTAAAATCATTAACACTGTTAATAAACCAAGTTTTATACTCTGGTGTATTCCCTGATAAACTGAAAATTGCAAAAGTTATTCCTATATTTAAGAAAGATGATCCATCCTTATTTGAAAACTACAGACCAATCTCTCTTCTTCCTACCATTTCTAAAGTATTGGAAAAACTAATTTTTATACAATTATATTCATATTTCAACGAAAAGAATTTTCTAAACGATAATCAGTATGGTTTTAGAGCTAAATATTCAACAGAATACGCTGCGATTGAACTAATTGATAGAATTGTGACTAAAATGGATAAAAATGATATACCAATTAATGTATTTCTTGACCTATCAAAGGCATTTGACACTATTGACCATAACATTTTACAAAACAAATTAGCATACTATGGCCTTAATGGCTCAGCCTTGCATTTGTTCAAAAGTTACTTACAAAACAGAAAACAATTTACTGAAATTGAACAAATAAACTCAGACATCTTACCTATAACAATCGGTGTCCCACAAGGTTCTGTCTTAGGACCACTATTGTTTATTATTTATATAAACGATTTTTCACAAGCTAGTCAATTATTTAATTTTGTTATGTATGCCGATGACACTACATTATCTACCTCTTTAAATTCTCTGAGCGAAACGACACTCGATAATAAAAGTACAGAAACCATAATAAATGAAGAACTCTGTAAAATTAATGAATGGCTAAATATTAATAAATTATTATTAAATAAAAGCAAAACTAAATATATGGTTTTCCATATGCCTAATAAACGTATACAAGCACTTACACTTAAAATAGATGATGCATATATTGAAAGAGTAGATGAATTTAATTTTCTAGGATTGACTTTAGACACTAATCTAAATTGGAGAAAACACACGGAGAAAATATCAAATAAGTGTTCAAAAACAATTGGCGTATTAAACCGATTAAAATATGTATTACCATTAGACATAAAATTGTTATTATATAACACCTTAATATTATCACATATAAATTATTGTATTATGATTTGGGGATATCAAAGAAATAGAATTACAAGCATCCAAAAAAAGGTTATGCGAATAATAACCTTAAATACATATAATTCACATACAGAACCACTTTTCAAAAATCTTAAACTACTGAAAATAGAAGATATGTTAAAGTTACAAGAATTAAAATTTTATTTTAAATATATTCATAAACAATTACCTTCGTATTTACTAAACTGGCAAATTATACCAAGTATTAATATACACAATTATAATACTCGCGCAAAAGATAATATACATACTTTTAGAGCTAAGCATGAATTTGCAATGAAATGTCTCAGACACAGCCTCCCAAATACTATAAATGAGACTCCTGATGCAATTAAAAACAAAATATACACTCACAGCTTGCATGGCTTTATAATTTATATAAAAACATGTTTGCTAAATAACTACAGTGATATATGTACTCTATCACATTGTTACATATGTCAGCTAAATTAATAAATACAGTATATGTTAATGTTCATTAGCCCATTTCCACACCACATCACACTTTCTTACTTAAACCTAACACTTCCAAATAAACATTTGAGTTAGACATCTTGTATACTAAGGACCATACTACTTTATTCCATGAAATTATGGTGGCTCCTGTGACAGCGACATTATTGTCTTAATAGGAGCTACCGATCCCAGTTAGTAAATGTTATATGATTGCGGGTTTTTATTTTGGTACAATCAGAATTACTATAAGTACACACACTTGTATGTATTGTAAGCCTTAACGTATAGACTTATAATAGTATGTGAACATGATATAATATGTGTGTATGTATGCTGGTATAAATGTACTAACGAAATTGATGTACTTTCAACAAATTCTATACCTACTTGGGGTCAATAAATATTATGGTTATGGTTATGGTTATGTTGAAGTCACAGTTCACTCACCTATGAATGATTCCTATACTGTGTAAGTAGTCTAGCGCTACGACTGTCTCGGCCGTGTAGAAGCGTGTACATTTCTCGTCGAAGCAGTCGAGCTTGTGGATGTAGTACAACAGCTCACCTCTAGGTGCATAGCTCAGGCCAAAGTCTTCGCAGCGATAAGGAACACCACGATGAGAACGATACTAATTAGTAATTTTATAGATCTTATTTATAAAAACATTTATATTATGCAACACAATGCCACATCCAATGTAATGCTCTGCAATCTTTGGGGAACTTTCAACATATACTGGTCACATTCATGACTGGGTAACAGTGACCTGAACGGAACTAGAATGATGTAGAAATGGTCTTTTATTTTATGTAACATAGTGTCATATCCAGTAACTCAAAGCACTCTGTGAAGAACTTTAAACATTCAGTAGTATTCCTTGGGCAATAATGGCCTGAATTTTAGCTTACCTCTACAAGTACAGTACTTATATATTTATATTAATTATATTACCATGACTGTGTGAGTGAAAAAGGATACAGAGTCGACTCTTGTCCTGGAAAGTGAAGTAGAGCTTGATGAAGAAGGGATGGTTGATCTTCTGTAGCACTTCCTTCTCCCGCTTCACGTACTTCTCCTTCTTCTCCCGGATGATGTGAGCCTTCTCCAACACTTTGACTGTCACACAACACTGTGTCATAAGTTTACACTCGAACACTTTGACTGTCACACAACACTGTATCATTAGTTTACACTCCAACACTTTGACTGTCACACAACACTGTATCATTAGTTTACACTCCAACACTTTGACTGTCACACAACACTGCGTCATTAGTTTACACTCGAACACTTTGACTGTCACACAACACTGTATCATTAGTTTACACTCCAACACTTTGACTGTCACACAACACTGTATCATTAGTTTACACTCCAACACTTTGACTGTCACACAACACTGTGTCATTAGTTTACACTCGAACACTTTGACTGTCACACAACACTGTGTCATTAGTTTACACTCGAACACTTTGACTGTCACACAACACTGTATCATTAGTTTACACTCCAACACTTTGACTGTCACACAACACTGTATCATTAGTTTACACTCCAACACTTTGACTGTCACACAACACTGTGTCATTAGTTTACACTCGAACACTTTGACTGTCACACAACACTGTATCATTAGTTTACACTCCAACACTTTGACTGTCACACAACACTGTATCATTAGTTTACACTCCAACACTTTGTTTGTCACACAACACTGTATCATTAGTTTACACTCCAACACTTTGTTTGTCACACAACACTGTATCATTAGTTTACACTTGAACACTTTGACTGTCACACAACACTGTATCATTAGTTTACACTCCAACACTTTGACTGTCACACAACACTGTATCATTAGTTTACACTCCAACACTTTGACTGTCACACAACACTGTATCATTAGTTTACACTCCAACACTTTGACTGTCACACAACACTGTGTCATTAGTTTACACTCCAACACTTTGACTGTCACACAACACTGTGTCATTAGTTTACACTCCAACACTTTGTTTGTCACACAACACTGTATCATTAGTTTACACTCCAACACTTTGACTGTCACACAACACTGTATCATTAGTCTACACTCCAGCACTTTGACTGTCACACAACACTGTATCATTAGTTTACACTCGAACACTTTGACTGTCACACAACACTGTGTCATTAGTTTACACTCGAACACTTTGACTGTCACACAACACTGTGTCATTAGTTTACACTCGAACACTTTGACTGTCACACAACACTGTGTCATTAGTTTACACTCCAGCACTTTGACTGTCACACAACACTGTGTCATTAGTTTACACTCCAACACTTTGACTGTCACACAACACTGTGTCATTAGTTTACACTCCAGCACTCTGACTGTGACACAACACTGTGTCATTAGTTTACACACCAACACATTATTTTACACTACAACACTCTGACTGTCACACAACACTGTGTCATTAGTTTACACTTCAGCACTTTGACTGTCACACAACACTGTGTCATTAGTTTACACTTCACCACTTTGACTGTCACACAACACTGTGTCATTAGTTTACACTCCAACACTTTGACTGTCTCACAACACTGTGTCATTAGTTTACACTCCAACACTTTGACTGTCACACAACACTGTATCATTAGTTTACACTCCAACACTTTGACTGTCTCACAACACTGTGTCATTAGTTTACACTCCAACACTTTGACTGTCTCACAACACTGTGTCATTACTTTACACTCCAGCACTTTGACTGTCACACAACAATGTTTCATTAGTTTACACACCAACACATTATTTTACACTACAACACTCTGACTGTCACTCCAGCACTTTCCAACACTTTGACTGTCACACAACACTGTATCATTAGTTTACACTCCAACACTTTGACTGTCACACAGCACTGTGTCATTAGTTTACACTTCACCACTTTGACTGTCACACAACACTGTATCATTAGTTTACACTTCACCACTTTGACTGTCACACAACACTGTGTCATTAGTTTACACTCCAGCACTTTGACTGTCACACAACACTGTGTCATTAGTTTACACTCCAGCACTTTGACTGTCACACAACACTGTGCCATTAGTTTACACTCCAACACTTTGACTGCCACACAACACTGTGTCATTAGTTTAACTCCAACACTTTGACAGTCACACAACACTGTGTCATTAGTTTACACTCCAACACTTTGACAGTCACACAACACTGTGTCATTAGTTTACACTCGAACACTTTAATTGTCACACAACACTGTGCCATTAGTTTACACTTTACACTCCAGCACTTTGACTGTCACACAACACTGTGCCAGTAGTTTACACTCCAACACTTTGACTGTCACACAACACTGTGCCATTAGTTCACACTTCAACACTCTGTCACACAACAATGTGCCATTAGTTCACACTTCAACACTTTGACTGTCACACAGCACTGTGTCATTAGTTCACACTTCAACACTCTGTCACACAACAATGTGCCATTAGTTCACACTTCAACACTTTGACTGTCACACAGCACTGTGTCATTAGTTCACACTTCAATACTGTCACACAACAATGTGCCATTAGTTCACACTTCAACACCCTGACTGTCACACAACACTGTGTCGTTAGCACTTTAACTGTCACACATCATAGTTTACATTCCAACACATTGATTGTCACAGAAAATCGTGTTATTAGTTTATACACAAACTGACAGCCTCAGTCCTGATAACAGTGTTTTTGTCCATTTCAACCGCAGAGGATATTCATAAAATTGTGTGTTAATTGTACTCTGATAGATTCATAATACAATCATGCTGTTTAAAGGACGATAACCGCGGCACATTGAGTAATATATTTTCTAAGCCATGTGATCAATTATACTTCGTGTATTCCAATTGAAACCAGTTACAAAACATGAATTCCAATAACACATTGCAAAAGATTAATTCCAAATAATAAATTCCATAGGAATTTATAATTTGGAATAAATAAATAGTTTTAAATCTTGCACTTTATATAAGTTTCATCTTGAAAATAATAATGTAATAAAAAAATCCAAATAATTTTACTACAGGCTCATTTATACATGAAAATTAATTAAATAAATGCAAATACAATGATAAATAAATTCACTTCATTTACTGACACCTGACTGCCGCAAAACATGTCGATTCCAAATAAATTCTGTCACAAATAACATACAAAATCAATTACTCTTCCAATGTTGGAATCAGAAGTCAATTGTAATTCTGGAATGGAGCCGACTTAGTGGCTGGTTATTAAATATTATAATATGATGTTAATCCTAGTTTGCCATTGCTGTACAATGTTTTGTCCACAACCATGGATAAACATTAACAACAGGAAATGCAAAAGCAAATAGTACATTGCAACCAGACAGCAGTAAACATGTTATTGACGTTGCTGTGTCCTGTGCAAGTGCAAGCTATAAAGGATTACTGGCCACTGCAGCCAGAGATTCTATTTGTGTGTCATCACAGTTGAATCAACACAGGTGGTAGAGATAGTCAACCAATTTAAAGTTCATACTTACTTGCATATTTTTTGCCTGTGCTTTCTTCCCGCGCGAGAAATACCTGCAAGACACATCAAGTAACACATCAAGTAACACATCAAGTTAATACTATGGTAGTTACATATAACTTTAATAATAATTTAAAATTTCTATAGCGTCTAAATCCATAAAAATATTCAAGCTCAGAGGCGCAACAAACAAAATCATTTAGCCAGTCATACATGTGAACAGGCAAAAAGTCATCATTGGAGCATGGAACTGCCAACATTCTACCACCAATATGTACACACTCATTACAAACATGTTTTTTTAAAAATTAGTTGGTAATTGATGTACATCATTAAAACAAATATATGAATCACATTAGATGTGGAACTATTAATTTTTAAAAGCTACATTAAAATTTGATAGTTTTTTGCATGGCTGCTTTCTGGTAAGAAGTTGCTAACGTATTAAACGCAATGATATGTAAGAAACAGGCATATCGCTGAACAAACCAAAAGTATAAATGTTAACTTTATCATTTATAACACGAGGAACGGTTCATCACATATTTCTATAAAAAACATGTGTACTTACTGTAGAGTATGAACCTTCGCCGATCATTTTTCCAAATCTAAAATCTTCTGGTTTCTTGTTTGGCATCGGTGCAAGGGAGGGTGTTGGAGCTGTCTGGCTGGGGGTCACTTGTGTTGGGGTGGTGGGGGGTGTCGCCTGGTCACCACCCCCCGCCTGCAGGAAAATTCACAATGTTTAATTTGTTGTCGCTGTTAATGACATAATTTTTGTTGAAACTGGCAATGGAAATAATAATTGTTGTTTCGACAAGAAGTTATCACCATAGGCACATGTTGCTAAAATGAATGTTACAATGATAATGTAACATCTCAAATGACAATATTTAATAAAAAACTGAAAAAGAAACAAAGCATATTTTTAGAACTCTAAAAATGTACAATTTATCATCCAAAGGTAGACACATAAACAGTTAATTTGAAAAAATAATAATAAAGAAAATTAAATGCTTTTTTTGCAATGAAATTACAGTAAGCTGTATATTAACTACATACATAAAAAACCAATACATGGGTCGTTGGACCTATACATTTAATATTTTCCTATCTTCAGTTTTCTCTAAAGTCCTTAAATTCTGGATGACTACACTATGCATATAATTTCACCATTAATATATATGGAGTACAATATTAGATTTTAAAATGTTTAACTTATAATTTTGATTATTAGTTACCTTTGGATTTCCTGCTATTATCATTCAGGGACTATGACTAATCACAAGCTATGACTGTCCAGCACAACATGCTGAAATAGCTGTGACTAATCTGACAGAGCTTGACTAATTAGTCAGCACTATTGGGCCAATACAGAGCAGCCCCTTTCATAGCGACTTGTTCTGGAATAACTAATAGAGAATGCATGTGCATAGTACTGCATACATGCTCAGTTATACACCCAGTGGCCACAGCTTTGGACTGTTAGATCATCAAGATGTGTTACATAGAAACCCACTGAGCACCAGGTACAGTACACCATCGGCACCCTCACACCAGCAGTACCTACCATGCTAATGGGGTTCACGACGGGGGCGGCCGGTGGTTTTTGTTTCGTTTCTGTATCCTCCATCAGGACGCCATTCACTTTGTCCTGAACACACAGAAAGTACACATTGTTAAAGATATATACAATTATTATCAAATAATGTTAAATTTATGGGTTCAATAAAAAAGTAATAGTTTTAAATAAATAGACTAATAACATTAAATAAATAAAATCACAAACATATATGCATATATAGGGCTCTGAATGACACTAGTCTGTTAGCCGGCAACATCCGGACAAGTGAAATTGTTACTACAGGGTGTAGATGTTGCTCATGGGACAAATCAGCTGTTTTACTGTCACTACACCCTGAAAAATCATGGAAAAGTAGATTTTTTTATTTAGTTGTTCTACTAATAACTTGTCCCCTGGACATCTTTGGACAAATTATGAGCCCTGATATATACAGTTGAAAGAATGTTTAATTTGTGTGAGTAAATCATAATCATGATTAAAAAATTGCCTGATTGGCTATTTGCCTAATATTCCAAGTCGTCAAGATGCGACCCAAGTATTCCTAGATTGGTGGCTGGGTGGATGATGGAGTGCTAAACATAGCTTAACCCATTAGACCCCACGCATCCAAAAGCGCCCGGGTGTCTCCTCCCCTGAGCGCCCGAAAGCGTCCGACGGAGATAAAGCCTCTAACGGTGGCCCCATCTTGCGGATACTTAAGAGACTAATTCCCACTGATTCTTTGATATCTCAGCTATGAATCCTGGGTAATTTTGACATGGGTTTGCATTGAAATTTTTTGAGTTTTTCGTGATTGAAGTTCATCATCTGTGGACCTTCAAAAATGGCGGCGCCTTGGACATCGTATCTGGTTACTACTGATTAAGTTTGTGCTTATATATCGTTGGATTGGACACTTCTGGCATTGAACTGAAGGTAAGTTTACATTACGTACAAAATACAACTGAATGAGCGATAAAATGAATGATCGGAGCTTTGTTTATGTTTCGTTGTCCAGGTTGGGTGACCAGTAGTCGGGTTTTCAGCACCGAAACTGTTGATTATGTGTTTATAAATGAAAATTAGGTGTTTTATTTTAACAAATCATTAGGTAACATTGCCAATTTTCCTAATGGTTGACATTTCGTTGTTTCAGGTGTCAAAATACCAGTGATCACAATGTCAACATACACATTGGCATGACACAGAAGTCGCATATAGGATGATCACAACCAAGATAGAAGTCTTGCAAAGCTGTGTTTCCTGTCCATATCCAGACAAAATGAACTGATTTACATAGTACCATATCTAAACAAGGCAGAGCATGTGTAAATAGAACAATATAATACATTTTATGTGAATAAAACATGATATATTCTACTGTATTGTTGTCCAGAATAGTAATGTTCTATGTTTGTCACCTATATATAACAACATATGTTTTACCAACATACACCAAAGTTACACCAATTTAAAGATAATTAAATGAACATTAAAATAAACACAACTTGCAATTATAGAAAATCAGTAGTTTTGAAGATACAGCTTAAAATCTGCAAGCACCCCAAACTGGTGAAATCAGTGGCTGCAGCTTGGGGAACAGGAGCACTAGTCAATTTAACCGGCTGGAGTCTAATGGGTTAAGGATTGGGTAAAAACCGTTGTGGATGGGTAGAAATATGGGTGGACGGGTAAAAAAATGAAGGAGTAAAAAAGGTTTTCCAAAACCATCTAAATATTGTCAGTTATGCCTTAAAAGTGAGTATGTAAATGGTGTCTCATGTGTTTGTAGCCCATTTCAGGTCACCAGACACATTTTAAAGTTTGTAAACTGGCTTAACAGTTAACATCCATGTGTCCACCAAAACATGTGTGACTGGCAATAATTTTATCCTGCATAAAGCCCTGGTGCTAAAACACCACAGAACGGACCTAGTCTCGTCTAAACAGCCCACTTTACAGTGAAACATTGTGTGGTGAGTGACTTGGTGATACATGGTTTTAATGTCAAGTGTTGGTAGTGGTTTTCTGGGAAATGTGTGACAAAAGACAAACAACAGACTTGCAGTAGCAGCGTGGGTGCAACACATTTTGCTTCAAACTCAACAACAAAAACCAACCGAGACCCATAGATGTTTTAAAAATATGCATTTGATGAAGATGCCATGGGCAGATGCAAGATGTTTGTGTGGTTCTCAAGGTTCAAATGTGGCTAAAGACCAATTGATGATTCTGTCTGGTCATCTCTCAAACAACAGAACTGACAAGATTTTGGAAAAAGAACTTTAGGCACCACCAGACCATCGATTATCATTTAGCTGGAGGTCCTTCGGATAGTCTAGTGGACTTTTTAATAGTTTGAAATTGGCCCTTTCCCACATTCTCCTGTTCAAATTAGGACAACGTACACCTTCCTGCTAATGATAACCCAATGGCACAGTAAGTGCAATCTTCTACATGTGATTAACAGATCAAAGCAATTGTTTGTGTAGTCAGTTTGATAGCATGACTGCATCAGATATACGATCCACGACACATTCATGATCCACGAGTACAATATAACACCAGATCCACTGACCGGGTACTAATCCACATCTATAAACAACTCCACTTTCGATACATTGTAAACATACTTTCTAATGTACAACAACTCAAACAAGAAATCATACTGTACTTACCAGATACACAGACATATACACATTACACACAGGTACATTTGGATCACATTCTACACTTTCCATATGTGCCAACCAACAAACAAACAACATACAGGTACTTTCTAGAAGCCTACTAGCAATGTTATTTACCTGCCTTCCAAAGGAATGTACTGACATACTGCTCAAGGCACTCAAGAGTACAATAGGATCAACGCTCCTAAGTACCCAACTTTCTCGCCATAGAAACTTAAATAGCACCTAGCAGGAATTTAGATCAACACCGCTTGACCTGCATATTGGTAAACAATCAACACAGTGAGATATAACACCCAAGGTGTTTGGCGTGATTACAATGTTTTATTGGCTATCTGATGCGACAGCCGCACTGTTTTCTTGGACAAACTCATATATTTATGACCTGCATTGTTACATTTATGATGCCTCAGTATCTAGTCAAGAACATTCACCCCAGGTGAGAGATTCTGGGGTCAACCCAGGTCAAGTTGACTGACACATTACAAAACTCATTCATATATTTCATAAGTAAGGTAGTATTTGGTGTCAGAATTACTGAAAGGTTACACTGTTCCATATTTACCACAAAGACAGTCAATAAATGGTACACTGACTAGTGATTGCTCTGGTATCCATCCCTACCTAGCAGTGTCTTTGTACAGTTGTATTTTTTTGTAAATCAAGCAGGTAGATTACAGAATTCTACTTAGGGTCAAACACTGCTGATATTAGTGTAAGATCAAGTAGACGAGAAAGTTTCAGCCTGGCTGGACTATCCATGGTTGGGACATGACAGCACCAGCAAGTTGACGTACTACATAACCCATATGATGTTGTGGTAATACAGTACCACTGGTTGGTGTCCAGCAACATGAAGGAGTATGACTGCAATCACTTTACTCTGATAAAGTTATGAAACAAATGTGGCAATTAATTGACATTTTATTTAAAGATTTTATACAGGTTTGACTGAATGCCAGGTTTCTAGGTATATTACTGAATTCTACGTGGGTAATTCATCTAGGTAACCTAATAATTTAAATTAAATAAATTCTGAAACTGGACCAATGTTCAAATTTACAAGAGACCCTTTCTACCTTTCGTCTGTGGATACGCGATTACAAGTTTGTCTCAAATGTAAATTTGATCCGGTTTTTGCACATATATATTTGTATAGTTTTGATACCAATTCATATATTTATCCTTGGAGGGGAACATGTAAAAAGAAGTTATTCTGCATAGTATGTTAAATCTCTTTCTAATAATACAGATGGTTGTAAAGGTAACTGAACTGAAACAAATGTGATTATATATGCTGTACTGTATACGTGAGTAACATGACTCACGTATACAGTATAGCAACCATTCTGCACTTCTCCAGTTCAGTTCAAATATTCTGGAAGTGTTTAAAACATGTTATCTATCTTCAGAGAGAACAGCACCCAGACCATGTATAGTAATGTTATTATAGAATAATTATACATAGGCACGTGTAAATCATTTCTTACATTTTATTTATAAAATAAAAAATGGGCCAAGAGACACATACAGTGAGTTTGTAATAATGAATGAATGTGTGTGTTTTTTGTGAATCAAAGTCACTGCCTAGTCTCTTCACCATGTAATCACTTATCCAGTACCTGGTATCTGGCATTTTTCTGGTTATCTGTATGAGATGACCAGAAACACAGCCAGAATGTATGAATGCAGCAACAGGGCTGGTCATTAGTCATTTTTAGTCAAGATGGAGTTATGATATCTACTTCCAAATGATAAATGAAGCTGTGCATCATACCTCAGTAACAATATTCACATGCTACAATTAGAAATTAGAACAGTTAATGACATGGTGGAATTAAAACAAACGTGAAGATAACTGAACAGAGTCCAGACAATCAAGTCAATCTGACAACGTGTACGTGCAGTAAGGATGGGACGAATCTAGAATTTAATTTGAATCGAATATCGGATTTCAAATACGAATCGAATATACAGTGGCTTCAAATTTGATTAAAGAATACTGAATAGTGTCGAGATGTTTTGCCAGGATGTGGCACCATCTCGTGGCCATGAGCTCAAGCCCATGCCAGAGATGTCAACATCATCGCCATAGGTATCAATCTTTTTATTTACTTGCTGACCTAATCATGAAAACGACTTCTTACAGCCACCAAAGTTATCATCGCATATCTTATGTACTTACCCGAAACCATAACCCGATACTGCTAAGTGCTAACAAAAGACCCCTCGACACAATACTGACATTATGGTAAGCTATGCATAGCGGCCACCGACGGCAATGACACTGCGTTGCCAGTGAGTTTATTTTGTGAAGTTTGTTTGTTTAAATATTGTTAGTGATTTTATTTTGTAACCTGGTGTGTGTGATATATAAAATACGTGAGGAGTAGTTTGGCTGTTGTAGTTTTCTCATAGTTACATGAGAAAGTTAAAGATCGCCCGGGACCGATTTTGTGGCGGTGGACATGAAGGAAAATATTTGAACGATGTTCGTTTATATAGCTGCTGCAAATTTTCAAATTTCGAATCGTGGGAAAATATTTGTCCCATCCTTAACGTGTAGTCTTGTATGAAACAAATTAACCTGTTCGAATCTTTGGCATGTTTAAATTTTAGTGAAGTACAAAGTAGCTAGTGCTCTGAACCTGGAGACAACTGGCCAACTAAAGGTTCATATGTATGACAGCCATCTTCCTTTTATGCATGTCATGTTATGTGGCCAGTTATTCCAGTAACATAAAATTATACAGTGCCTGCTGGACATTTATTCCAACTGACAAGAACCATTAATATAAATGGAATGAAAAATTTCACGCAAAAGAACCATATTGAAAGTATTCAATAACTCTACTTTTGCAGGATGGATTCAGTTCTCCATGCTTTACCAACTTCAAAGAAATTGGCATAGAGAATCCAATTCGATTCAAGAACTACACTCGTACGATGTAGGCCAGGACACTGACAAATCGATATCCATGAAATAACTCAGTCCATCTAGATCATTTTACATAATTAAATAAATGTGATACTCTTTTAAAAAATAGACATGTTAGATCAGTATTTTTTTCTCCATAATAGACTGTTGATTAACATAGCAGCTGTGGCATTGCCGCAGTTAGTAGAAATGGAGTTACGGAATAGCACATTCACACATTTTTAGTTGTGACAGAACTCTAGCTTTTACAATATGCTACCAGTTGGTTCACATTGTGCATGCAGCAGTAAACTGTTGGTACTTTAGCTGTTATTTTAAAGTCCATTAACAAGTTAAGGATGGGATGAATATTCGATTTGTATCGAAAATGTTGAACATTCGAACGTTTTACTGCTATTTGATTAGATATTTCGTAGCTATATCAACAAATATCACTCGAATATTTTCCTGCATGTCCTCCACCATAAAATCGGTGCCAGGTGATCTTTTACTTTCTGATTTAACTATGAAAAAGACTACAACTGCCAAACTACTCCTCACATATCTTATATGTACATTGTATATTATGTATACACACCCACTAGGTTACAAAATAAAATCATTAACATTACTTAAACGAATAAACTTCACAAAACAAACTCGCGTAAAACTCACCGGCAACACGGTGTCATTGCCATCGGTGTCGGCTATGTGTAGGTCAGGGTTTCGGGTATGTTTGGGATTAGTTGAAGTTAACTTAGGCTTAGTTCGGGTTACTTAAGGGGTTAGCATAAAACCGGAATTTAAGGTAATTTATTTAGTGACACTTGCTGTGATATATTACCGATGTTACGGTAAGCGCCCAGCTCCATGTAGCTGCCGTAGATCATGTCGAGTTTTGCGCGAGTTTGTTTCTGAATTTTATTCTTTAGAGGAATATAAATGATTTTTATTTTGTAACCTAGTGTGTGTATAGGTACATAAGATATGTGAGGATAAGTTTGGTGGCTGTAAGAAGTCGTTTTCATGGTTAGATGAGAAAGTAAGCAAAAAGATCGATGAATATCAATATGGCCATGATGCTAAAACTCCAGCATGGACTTGCCCACAGGATGATGCTGTGTCCCAGCAAGACATCACAACACTGTTCAGTATTCTAATCAAATTTGAAGACACTGAATATTCATATTTGATTCGAATGAAATTCCACATTCGTCCCATCCTTACTATAAGTACAATTAATGCCATAATTGATTAAGATAAATTTTACAAACAAGTCAAAAGGTGCAACTTGAAATTTGAGTCTTTAACACGCATGAAATTGCACATTGTGTTCACATTCAAATGTATATCAAATACATAGTGTATCAATCTACATTATGTGGGTAAATCAATAAAACTTATCATTGTAACAAATTCAACATTTTGGGTATGCCTACCCTGTAATTGACACCGACACGGCAGTAACAAGGAAGTCTTCTTCGAATTAATTCTATGAATTCCAACTATATTTTTGAAAATAAACTGTTGTTTAAAATCTTAGACAATCGTTTAGCTTCTTGGTATAATGAAAAACTGAACGATAAATGGATATAACGGATACACTTCTGATTTCATGATTTGACAAGCAGAGGCTGAGATGTGTCGGTTCCAACTTTATAGAATTGAAACGATGCAGTATCGTAACTCGTTACTGTAGATAAGTACCACAGTACTCAAATTCCTGTACACTAACAACGGTGGTGACATTAACAATGATATTTACAATGCAACTGGAGTGATTCGACTCATCTGGTTACTTACCATAGTTGCAAACAGTGCGACAAAGTGAATAGTTTTACTTTGAAACAACAACCATATTTTGTCTGGAAACGGAAGTGTCTTTCACCGCAGGTGCGACCGATTTACGTTTGCTGTAAACTTATGTTCTGTCACTTAGCGTCATGGTGACAGTTTTTCTGCGTTATCTATGAAAACATTCGTGCAGCGACAACATTTCCAAGGTAGCCAATCTTCAGAAGAAAAGTGCGTAATATTGTTAGTAAGTTTAATTTAATAAGTTATCTTTTTGACATAATTTGACGTCATCCTACATCCGGGCACTGACGATGGCTTCGAGAATGAGAGGCCGTCGGGGATGAGGGATTTGGCCGCATTAACTGGCTCCAAATTCAGGTTAGTATCGACATAGCTTGCATTTGTCACTTCACGTTTCTTTTCAGACTGTGTACAATATTCCATACATCGCAGCTGTTTTCTTGGTAGTTAACAAGGGTTTGAAAATAATATTGGCTTGAGCCCTGACGTCCGGCTTTTTGGCACTGACCCACTTGGATCAGTGGATGGGGAGATGTATTTTGATAAGTTGTTGTCAAAAATTGTCCCGTTACAGTTTGCAATCCTATCGTGATTACACATTTTATAACATTGGTAGTCGTTGCAAGATGAAAATATTGTTGAAGCATGCAGTGACACCCACATGTTCGTAGACTAAGTGATTTGTGACCACTCCCACCCCCTCAGTCCAGGCTCAGCTGATGACAGCTTGATGAAGTCGTGAATAAACAAACACAAATTAGTCAGTGACATGACAGATACATGTCTACATGTATTCTAGCTGATATATACACAATCAATATTCACGTCTCATATTGCAGTGCTCTTGTATTTTTAGTGTGATATGATGGATTGAGTTGATTGATTGAGTTTATTTGGTAAAAGGGGAACCCGGTAAAAGAACCCATGACCAAAATGAAAATGGCCCCATAGAAGGTAATTGTTTGGTTCTTGTTGGGGAAGGAGAAGTGTCCAGAGAATATCAAGCACAATGGGGAATTATATGAAATGCCTTCTGTCTGTTGTCATCTAGTGCAGAAGTCCAGTTAGCTGAGGATCTGGGAACTAGCTATTTGACTGCTGAGTGTGATTACAGTTTAATACAGGATATGCTCCAGTACATAATTACTCTTGTTTTTAAACTGCCCTTGTGTATCGTCTGCATTCCTCATGCGGAGTCATGACTGTGTCATTGATATGTTTTGTGTTGTCATTTTGTGTGATGTCAGTATCATACAATCTCCATAAAGTTTGATTATACTTTCTGTAAATTTGAATTGCAGTGACTAAAGTACTGACATTATGGTCACTCTCCCAGGTATTCCTGAAGTTTGACAATTTGATACCTTGCCCATAAGAGTGAACTTCAATGATTCTATTTGAAACAAGCATGCAATTGAATATAACATGTCATAAACATGGCCTTGTTTAAGTGTGGAATTAATAACAAATATCAAGTTAATTGATTAAAAAATTTATTTATGTCATAATACTGTATAATAATAATACACTGTATTATATATTTTATGATATAAAACATCTCTGAACAGCATAGATTTCAGTTCACTGTTGGACAAAAACCTGTTCACCAATTTTTCAGGCGGGTTTGTCAGTGGGTCTAAATAGGTAGGTTATTGACTATTATATATAAGAGAGCTCTGTTACCCCTGGTGGTAACTAAACACGACTGCAACTTGTGTCATTTGCTATGGATTTTTTATTTGAAGGCAAATTGTGACAATGTAGACAAGAGATAGCTCGTGTGTCTTTGTGTTATCAGGAAGTGCAATTTACAGTGGAACCTCACTATTAAGGTCACCCTCAGAACAGGACAAAGGTGACCCCATTTGCAAGGTGACCATATTAGTGAGACAAAATATCTACATTGTGCTGTCGTAGAAGTATATTTGGGCAGTCTCAACTCTTGGGTGACCTTAATTGTCAGGTGGCTGTATTATAGAGATGAAGACCGTGAAATGGGTTTTGATTGTTGTTGTTAAATGCTCACTACGGTCATTAACACTGCAGACAGTAAATTAAGCGTTAAAGTTAAGTAAGTGTTCGCTTCCTTGCACCAAGTGCCGTGTTCGGTTCTATAGGTACTACATTACTGAAGAGAAGCACTGTGTCTTGTTATGGACTCTACAATGTGCATTTTGTAATGTCAGGCTGTTTTATTGCCTCCAGTCTAAAGCTAAATAAACATAAACGACATACAGTTATAGATAATGTAGCGAACTTGCTGTTCCTGTGTACAGCCGTGTGTGTTATGAAAGAAATACTGTGAGAAACTTTGATTACTATGATTATGAAGGCCTAGAAGATATTGCTATTTTTGTGCACTGAAAGGACTAGTTTTGCTATAACTTAATGAGGAGATTATGTGTATTATTATTATAGATAGCACAAACAGAAATACTGTATTAATATCTGTTTAAAAAGTAGACTTCTTTGTGAAAGAGCATTATTACATTTTACAGTACTAATACTTAGAGGTGTTATGTAATAGTAGTTAATCTTAATTGTACATTGCTGACATTAATTTATTTCAATTTTTGCCTACCCATGTAATGTGTAAGAATAAACATTAATGTGAACACATTTTAATAACAACATCAAACATAGTCTAAAGAAAATTAAACGAACCTAATTATACAACCTGTTACATGTTTGCAATGCATTTTTTGAAAGTTGAATGTAAGTTAACATGACTACCAAGTATTGATCCTGTATTTTATGGAGGTTGTGGTAAACCTTGTGTTCATGTCTTACCTTACCCTGACATCATCCTTCACAGACACTTGCCTCCTACAGTGTAAATAGCTATCTTTGACCATCGATGCCCCTAATCTTTTCATCAAATATTCAGATGTTGTGCTAGTTCAATATCAGAATTTACCGATCCTGTCCAGCCTCGTACAGATCATTATCTGTTGTAGTTTCAACAAAGGGTGCCTTCTAAGAGTTCACAGTCGGAAACAAGGTTGACAGTAGAGACTCAGGGCAAAGCAAACCTATTTTTAGCTATGTTACCATGGTACTAATTGTAGTTAATCATTTTGATTTATTACAATGGGTTTTCTGTAGTGGTGGCAACAAAACTATAACTACCGGTCGGTATATACATTACATACATGTAATTTGGTTTTTATATTGCCTTTGTGACTAAAATGCAAGCTTTATTCATTGCGCATTGACACATAAATAAGGTATTACTCATGCTGGGTCATTAACTGTCTTGCATATGGCTGGGTCATCTGTATATTGCTGGGTCATCTGTATATTGGATGAATGGTGTGTTGTTATTGATTATAATCTGGTATTAGTTTATTCATGTCATTATATAAAAATTAATAATATATATATATATATATATATTATATATATATATATATATATATATATATATATGGAGTCATCAACTTTAAGAAGTCGTTAAATGCTGACTACGTGTATCTAGACAGTATTAATTAAAACACTTACAAATGCTCACACATTTTATTTTATGAAAACTTTTGTAGTAAACTGTCATTTATCCTTACCATACTTTTATTGGGTAATGAAGATAAGTAGTGATCTTTTTAAATAAAATTATTTCTGATAAAATCTTATAAATTAAATATGGTAGTGCACAGAACCACTGTGAATGGATATGGAATATTTCTCTGCGACTGCCTATGTAATTACTCTTTTATGATTTTGTACTAACCACAAGCTAATGTGCTCTCTTTTGAGAAATTTGTCTCCTGTTATTCTAAGTTTCCAAACATCAACATATGTATGTTGAAATCATAAAATTTTGCTAAATGTATTCCCATCACAAAAGCTGATCATTTACATCATACTTGTGCCACGTACCATGTAATGTGTACATTCATCTCTATGAACTGTGGTAATTAATGCAGTTGCAAAATATTTGTTACACCTCAATGATTCCTGTGGCTATTCACTCAAATGGAAGTCATTCCATGTATTCTATAGTGTAGCTACAGATCTTTGTCTGTGTATACAATGCTTCTGTGCCGTACACAGTTGTACCCTGTGATTATTTTATACAGAGACTGTACAGTAGGATAGTTGTCAGTATCTGTTTGTGTTGATATGAACATTTCCATGCATCTGTTGATCAATACATCTGATTGCAATCAAAGTGTTCAGTGCCAGAGATGAATATAATTGTCAACCCGTGCCCTAGGAAAGTTGAGTACTGCACACAGTATTCCGGTAGTAGCAGTTTATGTTTATGACAAATTTTTACTGCAGTTATGAACTGATGTCACAGTTGCCACCTGTGCGACATTATACTTTGGACCCAACAACAGCTACAACTGGGGCACAGTCAAACAGTTTGGTATTTGTAACTGTTTCTTTGAACAACAGGTTTATCTCATTGCAAATCCTCTTTGTAAAAATGTGTAGTGTATGAATAGTGCTATCTTACCCCTAGTTGATTTAATAAATGAATGCTTACTTGTGTTTAAAATAGTTGTACAAATGAGTTGACATAATTATATCATAGTGGAAACTACAGCTATCTACTGACTGTGGGTACGTTTACTTGTTTGCGAAATGAATTTGTAATAAGCGATAGCCACGATAAACAACAGTTAAATTAATTAAACTCTTATGTCAATATAAAGTGACTCAGTTTAGTTGCCTAATTAAATTGAATATATATATATGACGTCACACAAAAACAAATGTCAGCCATGACTCAGATGACCAAGTATCCAGCTGTTAAAATACCAGAAATATGTTTTATATCAGTGTAAAAGACATTCCAAGTAGAACCAGGGTAATATCCACCGTAAATGATCACAGTTGTGTCACTGACAGTGATGTAACTGTACCATGCTGTGACGCTTTCAAAATAAATAAGAATAGTCTTTGTCCAAGAATAAGCTTATGTCTGCCAACCCCAAAATATGTTTCACTACCGGGTAGAATGGAAACAGTTATTAACAGAGAGATTATCTTTCCTGCGTACCTGGAGCCTAGTGACAGGCTGACTGCCTACCTTAAGTTGAGAGGACATGTTTACAACTCTGAACAGGGTATTATTTTACTGTGCCTAAGTGAAGGCCAACTGTCTAGACTTGCCTTTCTTGTGACACATAGACCTTACCTAAGACTACAACAGCAGGTTAATATTAATTGTTGCAGAGGTTCTTCTGGGTCGTTACTAAAGATAGACTGTGCAAGTCATTTTCCCAGAGATAGTGCCACTGAAAATAGATACATGTTTCCATAGATCAGATTATGTCTGGAAATAAACCATTCTCTGTATAGTGTATGTTTAAAGACAGCACATCAATACATGCTCCAGGTAATGGGAGGTACTATTGTTGGCATGGTAATTCTAATGCACTTGAACTGGTTTTAAACAACATGAATCAAGAAACCCTATCACTACATTTGAAGACATTTAAAAAAAAAACAATTATGATAATGACAATGATCAAAAAATGTGAGCAGTGTGTAGTCTTACAATGTTTCAGAGTAAAGATCAGTAAGCTGGTTTCATTGTCATGTTGAATTTCATTTCATTTTAAAATAAACTTTCAGTTTCTATGCATAAATTGTGTCAATACCCAATTTTCATTTTCATATTATCAATAATGCAACAATTTGACTTGAATTATAGTAGAGTCACCAGTAATTATTATTAGCTTGTTGGGATAAAAATAATAATTGTAAAATTTCTATAGCGCCTATTTCCTTAAACAAAATTAACTCAGAGGTGTAACAAACAAAAAGTTGTCATTGGAACCGCCAAACATTTATGCCAGTATTTTGCCAATATTCAGCTTAGTTTTAGGAACAAAAAGTCGTTTGGAAACAAATGATCTAAGGGTCTTAGAGATATCAGAGAAATTGTAGCATTAAACACCTATGTACTGCTGTACTTGCAATGTATCTATCATGGCTCCCCCTGGTGTGGTGAAAAATACGTTGTACAGTGGCTCCACACAGTGGATAATGTATAACCTTGCAAGCTTGGCTCTCTTTTTAGCCTAATGAGAGTGCATGATGTTGTGTATCAAACATATCTGTTGTATGGAGACTTGTGTGTTGTTTGCTTGCTGGGAGCATGGGCCATCGACAATGGTCCCTCACTTTTGTTGTTTTATGCCATTTTTGTCTATTTCTCCTGGTGTATCCCATCTGCTTGTTTCACTTTTGATATCTCTGCCAGGTGTTCCTTGAGCTGCCTCTGTTTGCCTCTTCCCTGGGGATTTATTATTGTGTCATTAGGTCTGAAGCTGTAATCTATTTCCATTTTGAGGTAGCTTAGTACAAACAGTTTTTATTGGAAATGGTACCGACAAGCATTCTTATGCTTTTTGCAACTTTGGTTGTATAGTAATTATTAAATAAAAAATAAGTATTTGTATATGACCAAACATTTTTTTAAAAGAAAAATAGTATGAAAAAGTGGAGTGAAAATGACGACAGTAATAGTAAATGTTTTTTCTCTTGGTCATTAAGTGACATAATTATATTATATTTGTGCTGTAATGCAATGCATATCTTGAATACATAATATTGATCTGAAGCAATGTACAGTTGATTCAAAAGAGTGTTTTTAACTTATGATCCGTGCTCAATAATTTGTATAGTCTTCTCATGTAAAAAAATATGTTAATATTCATGCATTCAAATCTCCCTGATTAAAATACAGTTGTGCAGAACAGTGCAGTTAACATGGTAATGCTGAAACTTAGTAACATGTTTTCATTACATAAAGCCAATCAACATTTTATGATAAAAATTGTAATTTTAACCGCGTCTTTTTAACTTCACCAAAACAGTACCAGGGTGTTTCTGAGGGTAAGTGTTTTGATCTGACTGATGGCAGGGTTGATGCAGACAGGCTACCCTGGAGGGGTGGCCAGGCCTGTCTCTTGGTGGTTTATGGGACACATCGGAAGTGGTTAAATAATAAATGGACGGGATATTGGTTCCACGCTGGTTGGGAGCAGTGGCCCTGTGACAAGCTGACGTAGATCCATTGCACATGTTCGGTGTTATGGATGGCTGGGGCAGAGGCAGATCTCTAGCATGTGTGACAGTGACAGTAACACCGCTGCTATTTGCAGGGCAGATTTGTTTGGAAACATCACATTAGCTTTGATTAATTTGCAACGTCTCTGGAATGATCCGTTAAAAATGTTTTGCATACGCCCGAGCAGGCAGCAGTGATTGTAAAATGTGTGTGGAGGATGAACATTTTTTAAAGGAATCTGACGTTAGACAGGAGAAGGTACACACTGATAGACAGACAGAGCAGAGGGGATGTCTCAGTACGCACCACCACTGGAAACTTATATATCTGAATTATAGAAGAATTATATATATATATATATATATATATATATATATATATATATATATATATATATATATTAAAATGATATGATATATGATATGATATGATATGATATGATATGATATGATATGATATGATATGATATGATATATATGATATGATATGATATGATATATATTTTATATTTATATTTTATATTTTATATTTTATATTTTATATTTTATATTTTATATTTTATATTATATATTATATATATATATATATAATATATTTAATTTATGTGTAATTATATTCAATTTGTTATAGCACTAAATTATTCACAACTGAAAAAAATTTATTACTCTAAATAACTAGCACTTTTGTGTTTTCTAGTTATTTATTATATAGGTGCCATCCAGGGCTTTATGCAGGATAAAATTATTGCCAGTCACACGTTTTGGTGGACACATGGTTGTTAACTGTTAAGCCAGTTTACAAACTTTTAAGTGTGTCTGATGACCTGAAATGGACTACAAACACACATGAGACACCATTTTCACTCAATTTCAAGGCACAACCAACAATATCTATGGTTTTGGAAGACCTTTTTTGCTCCTTAATTTTTTCCCCTCCGTATTTCTACCCGTCCATATTCGTTTTTACCCATCCAAATGACGGGTGGACCGATCTCTACCTAAAGCTATGGTGCCACCGTGCCAGGTGGTGCATGGAGGATCAGAGGCCAGCTCCTATCTAGATTAGAGGACTATGGAACAAGGAGGTATATGAATATTGAACACAAGTCAATGATTGGACATACATACTTGGGAGTAAAGGCATGACAAACTCTAGAGTTACGGTATCAACATTGTAATAATACTGATAAAAGATAATTTCTGTTGTGTCCAATTCCTTGGAAACCAAACTAAAGACAGAAAGATTGATCAATCTCAAAATCGATCAACAACGTTCCAGGTGTCATCAGATGGGTTAAGGCGCCAGGGGATTGAATAAGCAAGGTGTATTATTATTAATATTGATCTTATGTACAGTGTTAATTTTTGTATTACTCTGTGTTGTTCTGGTTCCTTTAAATATTTTTTATGTAAACAAATTTAATTACTGATTTTGCCATCCAAAATAATGATATTGAAACCAGAGCAAATTGTAATTAATAAGCCGTGATGTAATATAATCCATCGAGGCATGTTAGAAGACAACAACGTGACAAAAGATTCCAATGAAGTATAAATTTAGTCACAAACAATGTAGGACGCTGGTAACAGGGTGGCCTAATATTTCCTGGCTCACCTACGGGAAAGGTCAACACGGCTACCTGTGGGAACTAAATTTAGTGGTTAGACCATGTAAATGCTTATCAAGTGTAGACCAAGTGAACTTGTCTGCATGTCCAGTGCGTCGAGGTCATTAGACCAGTGGTCAGTCGTGGCATGAGGAATGCCAGTCAGGTATTCTTGACCACCTGACGGGACCTTCAGCGCAGTGAATAGACCATTCGTTCAGGACCAGCTGCTGTCAGTCTCATACTGAATGGTCTGGACAGTGCTGACATGTTATGCCCACCCCCTGCTCTAAGACACTGTCTCTACCTACTGGGAGACAGTGGGCGTGTGCCTTCCGGCAGACTGGGACTGGGACTGGGACTGGCATCACACTGTGAGAACAGGAGGGGAATTTCTTGAGAAAGTTTTGCACGTTGATGTCAACAATTTTATGCTGCACTTGACCTTATTACACCAAGAACCAAACTGGTCAGGTTAAAGTTTCTGAATTGGAAATGCTTCACCCCAAAGTGTCATGTATATGTATATGTATATATATATATATATATATATATATATATATATATATATATATATAATAAATTATGAAGAAGTTTTGGTTCGGGAAAAAACCCCATAATTTTGCCCTTTGCAACATGTTGCATTTATTACATGAGCATTCAGGGATAACCAGCTTCACATTGTGAATGTTGTAATATTGTAAACACATGTATTTAGAATTAACATATATTATAATGTTAGTAACACCTGTAATTAGAAATTATAATTAATGTTGAACAATAATACCCAAACCTGTGGTGTTCACCGTTGTGTGAATCCGCACATATTGGTGTGTGGGCATGGTTTCACTGCCTGTACACTGTCCCTCACCCATTTTATGGGTACTGACTTTAAATAATAAAGCTAGATTTCCAGTTGGCATTTGTTTCCCCTAAAGATATTCAATAAATCCTTTGGTTATTGCCATATGTGCCTCATATTACTGACATCGAGAGGCGGCTTGCGCCGACGGGGGTAATGCCTTTCTGCCCCAGCGTGGGTTGGGACATTGGATGATCAGATGGGAATATTATGACAGTGTTTATTAAAGACACAATCTTGATGGATTGTGTCTTGTTTCATCCTGGCATGATTTAATTTCCCCAGCACGTGCCTTCTTAAATTCAGGCACACTCCAGTGATGGATGGCTGTGTCTGAAACTAGAAACTATGTCTGTCTGGGTTTGCGGCAACAGGAATTCTTTGACAGATTTTTTTATGTTTTCATACATGTTTTTGCGTGTGTACTATTCACGTGCGTATTTTACTCGGTGCTCTATGCTTTTTTCTGCTTGTTTTTAGGCACACCTCAGAATGTTTTCAATAAAATCTTGATTGGGATCTGCAGAATGTCATTTGTGAAATGGTTGATTCTACCTTATCTCCCGCAACACATAAATATTGATAGGTTTTATCATAACTTTTATAAACGTTTTCATATAATGACATAATCTATGTCTGTTTAAAAAACTTTCATCTAGCAGACATGGTTTTAATAATAGTTCATCATGACATGAAGTCTAATGGATGCAATGACACATTAGTGTCATATTTTGTATGTTGACACATAACTTTCAGTGTTCTGAATGTTGTCTTGTCACTCTTGTGACACATTGATGTCATCTTTTGAGCAAGTGTACCTTGAGTGGAGACACACTCATAGAGGCCATCCTTTTAATGGTGACACTTTGGTGTCATGCTTTGAATCCAGTCCTTTAGTCAGTGAAACTGGCTGTGACAGTGGCTCCATCTATCATCTAACTCGGGAAGTCAGGGACTAGGGGAAATTTTGGTTGCCATAGTTTTGATTCCAACCTTACAAACAATATTATAAATAAAGAAGTAAAGCGAAAACCAGGACAAATTTTTCTAACTATTTTTCATTGATCATGTTAAAATTAATGTTTATTTAATACAAATTAGAATAAAACTTCATTACACCATAAACATATGTTGTGCATTTACCAGTCCTGCACTGAATTGTTGTTGTACACTGTATAGGACTAGTCTGACTTTTCCTCCATGACTTTATTTTTGTTTAACCTGGCCAAAGAAAACTAACGTTATGCCTATGCCACATTTCTATGTTATTAAGGTATGACTGGTATTCATAACCTTTTCCTGGTAGTGCCTTTCCTCTGCAATTTAGCAACCACAGTTGCTGTTGGTTTTTACAGCTTAGATCTCAGTCAGTTTTCCATATCCAGTACCTGATTCACAGCTGTACTAACAGGCCACTCACAGGTACGATTATAATTATAAGGGTTGACAAGACATTAAAGGACATGTCATGGGGAGATTAGCATTGGCTGGTTCATTAGTATGCAAAGATGTACAGTAAACTGATCTTTGTGTTGTAGAATATGATTGTTTAATTTTATTTCATTTAAGTTTATTTTGTGGAAAATGTTGTTCTCTCAGAGTAAAAACAAAACCGGAATCAGTCTGAATGAATACAAACTGTTATTGTCTAATCTTATTTAATGCATGTTCTATGTGGATATTCTTCTGTGAGCAGCTGTACAAGTGTATTGTAAATAATTTGTAATATTATAACTAATTTTTTAGTTTGTAAACATTCCTTTTACGTGATGTCAAAGTAAATTTTATTTCTTGATTATTTTTACATATAATAACTAGTGCAAAACATAACTCGTAGCCATTGAAAATATATATGTACACTCTGTTTAAGAGTAAAGACATAACTTTATCAAATTAGGCCATCATCACAATTATGTCCATGGGCATCCTGTAATTAGCTGAAGGTCAAAAGCTGTGTTTGTGTGTGCTGTAACGATTATGCGTAACAGCATGGCAAATTATAACATGAGTACTGGGGAAAGGTGACAGACAGTGGTAACCACGTTGACTGGTGGACAACAGACAACACCACAAGAAGGCTTACATTGTCGGCAATTTTTCCTCACTACCATTTGCGGGAGTTTTCATTCCGACAACTGAGTGATTTCACCCTAAACAAACAGAGGATTGTGTTGCTGTTTGGTGGTACCAGTGGTATACTTGATGGCATTGTGTAACGGGAGAAGTGTAATGGAGAGTTTGGTGTATATGGACACATTTTGCTATCACGCCGGCAAATCTAGTTGCCATGCTCTCTGCTGTCAGCAGCGTTTGTCCAGTGATTGTGCAGCTGCGAGTGGCAGTGACAATGACAGCTATTATCATTTTCGTCATACCTCAAACATTGGGGACAAGGATCGGCTTGTCTGTGATGTCACAACGTGTGTGTTACGTCGGCTTTTCAAAGGTATGGTGTTCTGTTCTCGTCGTAGATTCACTGGATGATGTCCGGTGATGTTCCGTTTGTAATGAGGATGTTATTCCAGTCTGCCTCCCGTTGTGTCTGTTGACATGTTGGCTGTATCTGCCATCTGGTTGTGTTCTACATTGAAGTGCTGGACTCTTGTGTTAATTCACTCATCCCAATCATTAGCACTGTTGCTGTAGTGTTAGGGGTTTATTGCCTTAATTATTACCAATAGATCCCTGTTTCAAATGAGCAGCCAGTGGCAAGGCAGAGATGTTTGTTTGGGCATCATTTGGGGTCCCAGGACCCCCCCCCATTGGGGCCACCTGTCATCAGTTAATGTTTTATGGCTTCTGCATTTTCATTTCTAAGCATCAAGATGCTGGGCAGCAGGAGTTGGATTGACTTTATGTTGGTTTATATCATGTGCCTGGAGCCAGGCACAAGCACGAATGGTTGTGGGCGATAACATTTGGAAGTTTGTGTTATTTGTCATTTTGTAATTGTGCTATTTATAGCTGTAATTGTTTTCCTTTCTACCTCTGGTTCAGTGTGAAGTGGGTCTCAGTATAGGTTAGTAATTTATGTCCAGCAGATGCCGTTAGTGATATCACAAAATTACAATGTTCAAAATTGATTTATAGCAAAGATTGTGACTTGGTCTCAACATTTTACTTGGTTTCCAAGGATTTAGGCGCAATAGAAGTTATCTTATTATTATTATTATTTACACATTACAGTATTGGAACACTAGCATTTTCTACATGTAAAGTTGTAAACATTAAAATATACAATAGTCCAGGTGGAACAGGGTGAAAAGAAGTAGGATACTTGTGAATGGTGTAAATATTAATTGAACTGTGTCAGTACAGTTACTGCTGACACAGTCCAATTAATATAGAACCTACCAGTCAGTGCAGTTACTGCTGACACAGTCCAATTAATATAGAACCTACCAGTCAGTACAGTTACTGCTGACACAGTCCAATTAATATAGAACCTACCAGTCAGTACAGTTACTGCTGACACAGTCCAATTAATATAGAACCTACCAGTCAGTACAGTTACTGCTGACACAGTTCAATTAATATAGAACCTACCAGTCAGTGCAGTTACTGCTGACACAGTGCAATTAATATACAACCTACCAGTCAGTACAGTTACTGCTGACACAGTCCAATTAATATACAACCTACCAGTCAGTACAGTTACTGCTGACACAGTGCAATTAATATAGAACCTACCAGTCAGTACAGTTACTGCTGACACAGTTCAATTAATATAGAACCTACCAGTCAGTACAGTTACTGCTGACACAGTCCAATTAATATAGAACCTACCAGTCAGTACAGTTACTGCTGACACAGTTCAATTAATATAGAACCTACCAGTCAGTGCAGTTACTGCTGACACAGTCCAATTAATATAGAACCTACCAGTCAGTACAGTTACTGCTGACACAGTCCAATTAATATAGAACCTACCAGTCAGTACAGTTACTGCTAACACAGTGCAATTAATATAGAACCTACCAGTCAGTACAGTTACTGCTGACACAGTTCAATTAATATAGAACCTACCAGTCAGTGCAGTTACTGCTGACACAGTCCAATTAATATAGAACCTACCAGTCAGTGCAGTTACTGCTGACACAGTCCAATTAATATAGAACCTACCAGTCAGTACAGTTACTGCTGACACAGTCCAATTAATATAGAACCTACCAGTCAGTACAGTTACTGCTGACACAGTCCAATTAATATAGAACCTACCAGTCAGTACAGTTACTGCTGACACAGTCCAATTAATATAGAACCTACCAGTCAGTACAGTTACTGCTAACACAGTGCAATTAATATAGAACCTACCAGTCAGTACAGTTACTGCTCACACAGTCCAATTAATATAGAACCTACCAGTCAGTACAGTTACTGCTAACACAGTCCAATTAATATAGAACCTACCAGTCAGTACAGTTACTGCTGACACAGTGCAATTAATATAGAACCTACCAGTCAGTACAGTTACTGCTGACACAGTTCAATTAATATAGAACCTACCAGTCAGTACAGTTACTGCTGACACAGTCCAATTAATATACAACCTACCAGTCAGTACAGTTGCTGCTGACACAGTCCAATTAATACAGAACCTACCAGTCAGTACAGTTACTGCTGACACAGTCCAATTAATATAGAACCTACCAGTCAGTACAGTTGCTGCTGACACAGTCCAACTAATACAGAACCTACCAGTCAGTGCAGTTACTGCTGACACAGTCCAATTAATATACAACCTACGGTACCAGTCAGTACAGTTACTGCTGACACAGTCCAATTAATATAGAACCTACCAGTCAGTACAGTTACTGCTGACACAGTCCAATTAATATAGAACCTACCAGTCAGTACAGTTACTGCTGACACAGTCCAATTAATATAGAACCTACCAGTCAGTACAGTTACTGCTGACACAGTCCAATTAATATAACCAGTCAGTACAGTTACTGCTGACACAGTTCAATTAATATACAACCTACCAGTCAGTACAGTTGCTGCTGACACAGTCCAACTAATACAGAACCTACCAGTCAGTACAGTTACTGCTGACACAGTCCAATTAATATACAATCTACCAGTCAGTACAGTTACTGCTGACACAGTCCAATTAATATACAACCTACCAGTCAGTACAGTTACTGCTGACACAGTCCAATTAATATACAACCTACCAGTCAGTACAGTTACTGCTGACACAGTCCAATTAATGTAGAACCTACCAGTCAGTACAGTTACTGCTGACACAGTCCAATTAATATAGAACCTACCAGTCAGTACAGTTACTGCTGACACAGTCCAATTAATATAGAACCTACCAGTCAGTACAGTTGCTGCTGACACAGTCCAATTAATATAGAACCTACCAGTCAGTACAGTTGCTGCTGACACAGTCCAATTAATATAGAACCTACCAGTCAGTACAGTTACTGCTGACACAGTCCAATTAATATAGAACCTACCAGTCAGTACAGTTACTGCTGACACAGTCCAATTAATGTAGAACCTACCAGTCAGTACAGTTACTGCTGACACAGTCCAATTAATATAGAACCTACCAGTCAGTACAGTTACTGCTGACACAGTCCAATTAATATACAACCTACCAGTCAGTACAGTTACTGCTGACACAGTCCAATTAATGTAGAACCTACCAGTCAGTACAGTTACTGCTGACACAGTCCAATTAATATAGAACCTACCAGTCAGTACAGTTACTGCTGACACAGTCCAATTAATATAGAACCTACCAGTCAGTACAGTTACTGCTAACACAGTGCAATTAATATAGAACCTACCAGTCAGTACAGTTACTGCTGACACAGTTCAATTAATATAGAACCTACCAGTCAGTACAGTTACTGCTGACACAGTCCAATTAATATACAACCTACCAGTCAGTACAGTTGCTGCTGACACAGTCCAATTAATACAGAACCTACCAGTCAGTACAGTTACTGCTGACACAGTCCAATTAATATAGAACCTACCAGTCAGTACAGTTGCTGCTGACACAGTCCAACTAATACAGAACCTACCAGTCAGTGCAGTTACTGCTGACACAGTCCAATTAATATACAACCTACGGTACCAGTCAGTACAGTTACTGCTGACACAGTCCAATTAATATAGAACCTACCAGTCAGTACAGTTACTGCTGACACAGTCAATTAATATAGAACCTACCAGTCAGTACAGTTACTGCTGACACAGTCCAATTAATATAGAACCTACCAGTCAGTACAGTTACTGCTGACACAGTCCAATTAATATAGAACCAGTCAGTACAGTTACTGCTGACACAGTTCAATTAATATACAACCTACCAGTCAGTACAGTTGCTGCTGACACAGTCCAACTAATACAGAACCTACCAGTCAGTACAGTTACTGCTGACACAGTCCAATTAATGTAGAACCTACCAGTCAGTACAGTTACTGCTGACACAGTCCAATTAATATAGAACCTACCAGTCAGTACAGTTACTGCTGACACAGTCCAATTAATATAGAACCTACCAGTCAGTACAGTTACTGCTGACACAGTCCAATTAATGTAGAACCTACCAGTCAGTACAGTTACTGCTGACACAGTCCAATTAATGTAGAACCTACCAGTCAGTACAGTTACTGCTGACACAGTCCAATTAATGTAGAACCTACCAGTCAGTGCAGTTACTGCTGACACAGTCCAATTAATGTACAACCTACCAGTCAGTACAGTTACTGCTGACACAGTCCAATTAATATACAACCTACCAGTCAGTACAGTTACTGCTGACACAGTCCAATTAATGTAGAACCTACCAGTCAGTGCAGTTACTGCTGACACAGTCCAATTAATGTACAACCTACCAGTCAGTACAGTTACTGCTGACACAGTCCAATTAATATACAACCTACCAGTCAGTACAGTTACTGCTGACACAGTCCAATTAATGTAGAACCTACCAGTCAGTGCAGTTACTGCTGACACAGTCCAATTAATGTAGAACCTACCAGTCAGTACAGTTACTGCTGACACAGTCCAATTAATATACAACCTACCAGTCAGTACAGTTACTGCTGACACAGTCCAATTAATGTAGAACCTACCAGTCAGTGCAGTTACTGCTGACACAGTCCAATTAATGTACAACCTACCAGTCAGTACAGTTACTGCTGACACAGTCCAATTAATATACAACCTACCAGTCAGTACAGTTACTGCTGACACAGTCCAATTAATGTAGAACCTACCAGTCAGTGCAGTTACTGCTGACACAGTCCAATTAATGTACAACCTACCAGTCAGTACAGTTACTGCTGACACAGTCCAATTAATATACAACCTACCAGTCAGTACAGTTACTGCTGACACAGTCCAATTAATGTAGAACCTACCAGTCAGTGCAGTTACTGCTGACACAGTCCAATTAATGTACAACCTACCAGTCAGTACAGTTACTGCTGACACAGTCCAATTAATATACAACCTACCAGTCAGTACAGTTACTGCTGACACAGTCCAATTAATGTAGAACCTACCAGTCAGTGCAGTTACTGCTGACACAGTCCAATTAATAGTACAACCTACCAGTCAGTACAGTTACTGCTGACACAGTCCAATTAATATACAACCTACCAGTCAGTACAGTTACTGCTGACACAGTCCAATTAATGTAGAACCTACCAGTCAGTACAGTTACTGCTGACACAGTCCAATTAATATACACCCCGCTAAGTAATAACACCTACCAGTCAGTACAGTTACTGCTGACACAGTCCAATTAATGTAGAACCTACCAGTCAGTACAGTTACTGCTGACACAGTCCAATTAATGTAGAACCTACCAGTCAGTACAGTTACTGCTGACACAGTCCAATTAATGTAGAACCTACCAGTCAGTACAGTTACTGCTGACACAGTCCAATTAATTAGAACCTACCAGTCAGTACAGTTACTGCTGACACAGTCCAATTAATATACAACCTACCAGTCAGTACAGTTACTGCTGACACAGTCCAATTAATGTAGAACCTACCAGTCAGTACAGTTACTGCTGACACAGTCCAATTAATGTAGAACCTACCAGTCAGTACAGTTACTGCTGACACAGTCCAATTAATGTAGAACCTACCAGTCAGTACAGTTACTGCTGACACAGTCCAATTAATGTAGAACCTACCAGTCAGTACAGTTACTGCTGACACAGTGCAATTAATATACAACCTACCAGTCAGTACAGTTACTGCTGACACAGTCCAATTACTATACAACCTACCAGTCAGTACAGTTACTGCTGACACAGTCCAATTAATGTAGAACCTACCAGTCAGTACAGTTACTGCTGACACAGTCCAATTAATGTAGAACCTACCAGTCAGTACAGTTACTGCTGACACAGTCCAATTAATGTAGAACCTACCAGTCAGTACAGTTACTGCTGACACAGTGCAATTAATATACAACCTACCAGTCAGTACAGTTACTGCTGATACAGTCCAATTAATATAGAACCTACCAGTCAGTACAGTTACTGCTGACACAGTCCAATTACTATACAACCTACCAGTCAGTACAGTTACTGCTGGCACAGTGCAATTACTATACAACCTACCAGTCAGTACAGTTACTGCTGACACAGTGCAATTAATGTAGAACCTACCAGTCAGTACAGTTACTGCTGACACAGTCCAATTAATGTAGAACCTACCAGTCAGTACAGTTACTGCTGACACAGTCCAATTAATACAGAACCTACCAGTCAGTACAGTTACTGCTGACACAGTCCAATTAATATAGAACCTACCAGTCAGTACAGTTACTGCTGACACAGTCCAATTAATGTACAACCTACCAGTCAGTACAGTTACTGCTGACACAGTCCAATTAATACAGAACCTACCAGTCAGTACAGTTACTGCTGACACAGTCCAATTAATACAGAACCTACCAGTCAGTACAGTTACTGCTGACACAGTCCAATTAATACAGAACCTACCAGTCAGTACAGTTACTGCTGACACAGTCCAATTAATATAGAACCTACCAGTCAGTACAGTTACTGCTGACACAGTCCAATTAATATAGAACCTACCAGTCAGTACAGTTACTGCTGACACAGTCCAATTAATATAGAACCTACCAGTCAGTGCAGTTACTGCTGACACAGTCCAATTAATATACAACCTACCAGTCAGTACAGTTACTGCTGACACAGTCCAATTAATGTAGAACCTACCAGTCAGTACAGTTACTGCTGACACAGTCCAATTAATATACAACCTACCAGTCAGTACAGTTACTGCTGACACAGTCCAATTACTATACAACCTACCAGTCAGTACAGTTACTGCTGACACAGTCCAATTAATATACAACCTACCAGTCAGTACAGTTACTGCTGACACAGTCCAATTACTATACAACCTACCAGTCAGTACAGTTACTGCTGACACAGTCCAATTAATATACAACCTACCAGTCAGTACAGTTACTGCTGACACAGTTCAATTAATATCACTTACAGTCACAATTAATGTACACTGCTGCTGGCTTACTCATCGGTTGAACTATGGAGAGAAGATGGGACATTGAGGTTTGGGAGTGGGAGACAAATGGGCACGGAAAGATAAAAGGGATGGAGAAACGTGAAGGAAAAGCCATGGGATGAGGGGTGACTTGAGATATCTTTGAATGTACTCATTTTTTTCCCTCTATAGATACAAATGTATAACCTCTGGGTGTGCGTGAACAGGCCGAGTCAACAAGTAATCATTTCTGGCAGCCATTACTCAAACAACATGTACAGGTCATGATTCATATTCAAGAATGGAGGTTGTGTACAGCTATCTAACGACCTCGTGTTTGTCATGTGTGATGGATATTAGGCTGGCGAAAAAGAACTAGATTTTGTTGTTTTTTCAGCGAGACAAGACAAGATAGACCACCCAGAGGTTGTGGTAGCATCTTCGGTGTCAGATGATTTGTTCATAAAACAGCAGACTGCGTAATAAATAAAAACAATTGGTCTACATACACAGCAATCTACTGTATGAGGAGACTGAATGTCTATCATTGTCATTTCACATAACAGTGAGCACTGATTTGTGATGTTAAAAATGTAGCTACGGTTACGCTACAAAATCAGTGTTAGGCTTGAAATAAAATTGTGAAATATTACATCTCTGAAGTCTGAACATCATACTGTTCTTACCATCAGTAGTTGCCAGTACTCCACAAGTAATACGTTGTATTTTATGTTACCAAATGGTACCTTTCTAAGGAATGTGTCTCCTATGTCATAGCCTACTGTAGTTGTTGGTACTAAATTGTGCATGGTTTTATGCAGGATAAAATTATAGCCAGTTACACATGTTTTGGTGGACACATGGATGTTAACTATTAACCCAGTTTACAAACTTTTAAATGTGTTTGATGACCTGAAATGGACTACAAACACACATGTGACTCCATTTTCACTCACTTTCAAGGCATAACTAACAATATCTATGTTTTTGGAAGACCTTTTTTTGCTCCTTCATTTTTTTACCCGTCACCCATATTTCTAACCGTCCATATTCGTTTTTACCCGTCCAAATGATGGGTGGACGGGTCTCTACATAAAGCTATGAAATTGTGTGAACTTGTACAAAGATAATTGAAAGATTATACAGTTTGTATGTAATAAGTTCAATTGATTTCAAAAGAAATAGATTCAGAATGTAGACATTACAGTTATAATGTTCCTGGTAAAACGATGGGTGTGTGATGAATGTTATTAGCAAACAAGACTACTGATTAATGTTCGCATTTTCTCTAATTTATTAGAATTTGCTCAAAATAACGAAGGCAGTGTAAACACAATAATAAATGAAATAGTTAAGCCTACAGTACACCTTGCCGTGTTAGTCACTGGGGATAGGAATACCAGTTGTATGAGTAAGGCAGTGAGCGGCAGATTCATCCTGGATGTTTCACATATTTGTCATTACATTATACTGATCATCTCGCTTTGACATATGTATCCTGCAAAGGTCATGGCTGGTGCTGGCCATTAAATATCATACATGCATGAAGTGACACAGTGGTGATTTAACTGGGGCCTGCAGGCATCACCTGGGTACGTTTTAATGGCGGCGTCCACGTGGATAATCTACCAGTATAGATGTTGTACTACTCGTGAAAGTACTACCGTGTATTCGGTTCCAAGTTCAGGGGAAAGAGGAACACATTGGCCTCAACATGTCATGTTAAACGTATGGAGTCACTCATCGTTGTGTCTTGTAATGCAAATAATAACTTGCTTCTGTTAATAAATATCTTCTGTTAATAAATATAACACATGGTATGTTTTATAGACAGGAGTGACTCAGTTCTATTGTATTCGATTCTTAGCAACGAGAGCCTGGATTTGAATCTGGTGCTGGCATGTTGCACCGTGGGCAGGTTCATTCCCTCTATATTGCTCCGGTTCACTCAGCTTTAACGATGAGTGCATGGCTATAGACAGTGGTGGATATTTGTGTCCGAATAGTCTTCTTGGTGCAAGGCTGGATGCTTCCCTGAGAAGTTGAGATGGTATTCAATTGAATAGGTTTGCGAGGGAGCAGCATGCAAAGTACTGAACAGTCTGAAGGCCTGTATACTACACTGTGTGTGAACACACCTTAACTATTTACTTACCAGTGTACATAGAGATAATAAATAATGTATTTTGGCATTACAATAGCCATAAATAGGGCATTTACCATATGGCATATTAGATATACAGAGCCTGTACAGAGCCTTGCTGACTGCTTGAATTTGAACCATTGAAGGACAATATTGTTAGCTGCCATGTTTTATAGAGATGACTTTTTATGTTGGTTTATCCTTTGTCTAACAAAACGTTTAGATTTTAGAAGGTTCAAAACAAAGACTGTTGTATACATATCTGAAAAATTTAAGTGACCAAGATAAGACCTTATGAGGCACGATGCAATACCAAGAACTGCTCAGTGCTTTACCCATCACTACCGCAGATGTCTCAAATATTCTCAATCCAACACACTTGACTTCACTGGGAAGCATTCAGCCAGGCTATTTTTACTACTGTGTGAAGGCTGTTCATCCTCAGATATCTAGGGACTCATTCATACAACAGGTACCATAGCATGTACAACTGTGTACAATGTTCATGGTGGAATTTCTCAATTGAGAGTCAGTTGCATGCTCTAATCACTGTGCCACCGCATCCCATAGGCCAGTATCTTGTCATAAAGCATATTGACGTCACTGCCAGGGATATAGGTACTTTGGAATAACTTGGGTGTACGTCTGGGTGGCTCCATAAACACTGGTGTACTTAGTCCACATACTTCACATTCAGTGACAGCTGCAAGACTGCTACGTAATGGACACATGCTAACTTTGTCATACTTGGTCTCATTATGTAATTGTGCTGTCTTCACTTTAGTGGTTTCAGTAGATTGCTTGTGGGCATTGTGTAATACATGCTATGTTGGTTTATAAATTATGTATTCATATTTAAAGACAGTGTGATACATGCCTGTAGTAACTGGGTAGTAGTGTGTATTTTACATGTACATGGAACTGTTGCAACAGTATTTTGCTCCATTTTTGTAGACACGAACAAACTATGTTGAATGCGAAACACAATCGATAAATCAGTGGCATTACCTGTATGTTTGTTCTTGTTAACATTGTAATGCAGGTGACTACTTGGACAATAATTTATTGATTAACATGAATAAATTATAAATGTGTCGACAGTGTCATAACATGTTGGGAAAATAAACCAATCCGTTTTTTTATATTTTAAATCAGTTTCTGTGTGCCTTTTGTTTTGCCTGTAGAGATAAAGAGCCTGTCTTGTGAGTTGTGGCTAGGAGTCAAGTTTACTCATAGATCACAGACAACATAAGGTTGTCGGTGTAAAAACAATCTTGCCAGGCAGTGTTTGTCTAGATCTTCACAAGTGTTCATCCGTCACTGCTGCCAAAAGTGACAGACACAGTGACAGCCCGCATTGACAGCCAGACGGTCAACAACCCAGCATCCTTGATCTGTCCCCTTTTTCTCCCCTCATATTTCCCTGGTGTTTCCCGTTCCGCTCCAGGTGTGTGTACCTTGGCAGGTTGTGTGTGTGTAAAACTGTAATCTCGCGCCACAGGCTCCTGGACCCGAATCAAAGGTTTACGCAGATGAGGAGTCTGAACATGTAGTAACCTATAAGCATCAACGACATTATCAAGTAGCCCCAGGAACCTCACCGCGTCGCAGAACTACCGTAATCCCTGGCAAGCAGAAAACACCCGTATTGCCTTGAAGGTTGGCGTCGAGTTTGAAGCCAACTTTCTGTCCGCCTCTGGTCAGTATCACCCAGCTCCCCAGGCTGATGGATTTCCTGGCATCGTTTTCAAGCTCGGGAATCATCCCCCGTTAAAAACATGATCCCCAGTTGACTATACACGCGTGTCCCACGGGCGGTTGTATGTTGGTTTTGCTATTTCGGGAGGAGTCTATAAATAATAGACATACAATTGATGTTCGCATCTTCGTGACCACGCTCACAGAGATTGAACGGAGGTTGTTCAACTCGTGTTTTATGCCGGGGCCAGTAAAATGTCATCATCATCAGGACGCGGCAAGATGTTTCAGATTCCCGTCGTGGCTGTGAGAAAAAGTTCTGACTTATATTAATGATTCTGGCGACTTTTTGTGTGTTTTGATGGATTATGTTGTTACTTATTCTTTTTTTTCTGAGAAATTGGTAACGACCTCCAGTTTTATAGTGTTGTAGGTAATATTTAATATAGTTTGTAGTGAGTAACATTTTGTCATCACAAGATGGGATGCTTCGGATGCCTGTGAATAGCTTGAAAAGAAAAAGTCATGCTCATATATTTTTCCTCATATTCCATGACAGAACTTTTTTATTTATTAGTGGTCTGATTCTGCGTGGTTCTTGCCAACATCTCCACTTTCGTGGTTCTGTATGTCATATATCAGTGTCACTTCAGTAGTACTCAGTGTAGAGTGTTGAAAAACACAACTCTAAGGTCAATGACTAGATATATATCCACAAAATGTGTTTGTGAGTGATGTTGCTCTTTCCTGTTGCTGTGTATTGCATTTGAACATGAGCTGTGCATATACCGGTACTGGGTAGGTGTAATTCAATAACATTTTGGGTATGCCCCTTTACATTAACAGTTCATAGCTTTGTGGTTTTTAATTAAATGAGTTCTGTTCACATCTCTGCACACTTATAAATACATAATAAGAAACTGCTTAATACAGATAAATAGAAGCAATCAGTTTTTGCTATGTTGAAATTGTAGATTTTAGTCTCTGTTTTGTTGTTGATGGTCAAATGGTTATTTTACTCAAGAATCAGTTTGTATTTGTAAATCTCAGCACTTAGTTTCCAGCCAGTGAATACGGTTGTGTACTGGAAATCTCCTATACAGTGAAAAGGGTATGGATATATTATAAATCTTGACTTCTCCTCTCCAGCTCTGGGGAGGGGTGGGGAGTGGAGGAGGGCACTGGGGACAATTGGGGGTGAGGGATGATTGATAAGAGGGTCTGTTTCTGGAGATCACTTCCTGCTGGGCCCACCAGGGAAGATGACAAGTGAACACAGAACTGAGATGTCTGCTGTCTGTGGTACCCTCCTGTACAGCCAGCATGATGAATGGTGTCAGTTGTATATGTGGGGGTGGGGTGTTGTGTCTGGCACCCCTTTTGGAATTTAAAAAAGTTTGTATATAAACATGAACACTGTGCTAATACCATTTAGCAAGGAACGTAATTGATAGCTATGTTTTTTACTAGTCATTCCGAGAACATAATATTAGACGCGTTAAGTACTGATCCGTGTGCGGTGCTGGAAGACTGGTAGTGACACCTAGTGGCTTGCACAGGGTGAATGGGACTGCTCGTGGTGAATGGGATTGCTCATAGAACTTTCTGTGCATGGGGTTTCCACATGGCAAGCAAGACTGATTGTGATTCTCAAATATATATAAAATGGTGCATCAGTGACATAGAAGACAACGGTCCCCAGTGTGCGTGTGCGTGTGCGTGTGCGTGCGTGTGTGTGTGTGTGTGTGTGTGTGTGTGCGCGCGCGTGTGTGTGTGCGCGTGCGTGCATGTATGTGCGTGCTTGTGTATGTGTGTGTTTGTATATGCATACAAGAGTGCATGTGTGTGTGTGTACATGTGTGTTTGTGGTGTGGTCTGTGTGTGCATACATCCGTGTGTGTGTGTGTGTGTGTGTGTGTGTGTGTGTGTGTGTGTGTGTGTGTGTGTGTGTGTGTGTGTGTGTGTGTGTGTGTGTGTGTGTGTGTGTGTGTGTGTGTGTGTGTGTGTGTGTGTGTGTGTGTGTGTGTGTGTGTGTGTGTGTGTGTGTGTGTGTGTGTGTGTGTGTGTGTGTGTGTGTGTGTGTGTGTGTGTGTGTGTGTGTGTGTGTGTGTGTGTGTGTGTGTGTGTGTGTGTGTGTGTGTGTGTGTGTGTGTGTGTGTGTGTGTGTGTGTGTGTGTGTGTGTGTGTGTGTGTGTGTGTGTGTGTGTGTGTGTGTGTGTGTGTGTGTGTGTGTGTGTGTGTGTGTGTGTGTGTGTGTGTGTGTGTGTGTGTGTGTGTGTGTGTGTGTGTGTGTGTGTGTGTGTGTGTGTGTGTGTGTGTGTGTGTGTGTGTGTGTGTGTGTGTGTGTGTGTGTGTGTGTGTGTGTGTGTGTGTGTGTGTGTGTGTGTGTGTGTGTGTGTGTGTGTGTGTGTGTGTGTGTGTGTGTGTGTGTGTGTGTGTGTGTGTGTGTGTGTGTGTGTGTGTGTGTGTGTGTGCAAATGTGTGCATGTGTGCACATGTGTGTATGTCTGAATGAACACTTTCTCAGTGGTGTACATCAATGTCGTACGATCCGTTGAGAGATGTAGATCAAATAACAAACAGATTTACTCTGAAACAGTAATTTCTACCTCGACCAAAAAACCGTGAGCACATGAAAGGACGGTGTCAACAGAGACGGCTCATGTTTATACGTTTGCTATGTGACATTCAGACCATAGAACGACTTCTGTTTCAAGTGAATTGACTCTCACTGTCAGTTCGCATAAATTGCACACAGGAACGTGTGATTTTGCCGAAAATATCTGGCACATATACGGACGGCATAAATAGCCTGGAGCTACTCGGAACAGATCCAGGCAGAGGATGTAAAATGCAGATAGTATGCTTTTGAATGTAACTCTGATGGATGGTGGCGCGTGGGTGTCACTGACCAGTCATATAATGTAACATTTCTGCCAGAGTCTCTGATGGATGGCTGCCCTGTCTTCACTCGTTTTCTCCATCTTGCCTTTGGTTCTCTATCAGAGTTGACAGGTCTATACAAGGACCAAAGATCCTTTATCAGGGTTGGAAGGTCTGCATAAGGTCCTTGTCAATGACTTGACTGGTCTGTGTCTGGTCTGTTCTCTGGAGGTCCTCAGTCAGAGTTGGTACTTGGAAGGTCTGGTTCTCAATCAGAGTTGGTACTTGGTAGGTCTGGCCAAGGTTCTCAATCAGAGTTGGTACTTGGTAGGTCTGGCCAAGGTCCTCAGTCAGAGTTGGTACTTGGTAGGTCTGGCCAAGGTCCTCAGTCAGAGTTGGTACTTGGTAGGTCTGGCCAAGGTCCTCAGTCAGAGTTGGTACTTGGAAGGTCTGGTCCTCAGTCAGAGTTGGTACTTGGTAGGTCTGGCCAAGGTTCTCAGTCAGAGTTGGTACTTGGTAGGTCTGGCCAAGGTCCTCAGTCAGAGTTGGTACTTGGTAGGTCTGGCCAAGGTCCTCAGTCAGAGTTGGTACTTGGTAGGTCTGGTCCTCAGTCAGAGTTGGTACTTGGTAGGTCTGGTCCTCAGTCAGAGTTGGTACTTGGTAGGTCTGGTCCTCAGTCAGAGTTGGTACTTGGTAGTTCTGGCCAAGGTCCTCAGTCAGAGTTGGTACTTGGTAGGTCTGGCCAAGGTTCTCAGTCAGAGTTGGTACTTGGTAGGTCTGGCCAAGGTCCTCAGTCAGAGTTGGTACTTGGTAGGTCTGGTCCTCAGTCAGAGTTGGTACTTGGTAGGTCTGGTCCTCAGTCAGAGTTGGTACTTGGTAGGTCTGGCCAAGGTCCTCAGTCAGAGTTGGTACTTGGTAGGTCTGGCCAAGGTCCTCAGTCAGAGTTGGTACTTGGTAGGTCTGGTCCTCAGTCAGAGTTGGTACTTGGTAGTTCTGGCCAAGGTCCTCAGTCAGAGTTGGTACTTGGTAGGTCTGGTCCTCAGTCACAGTTGGTACTTGGTAGGTCTGGCCATGGTCCTCAGTCACAGTTGGTGTCAGGACAGTATTGCAGACTTGATGTTACATGTGGTTCCAAGAGGGCCAGGGAGTTAGTAGGAGCCTTCAAGTTGGCTGAACCAACATAGAGCTGCCAGCCTGCAATTCACCAGCAGATCTATGCTTCACCTTCAGGCCCAGAAATGTGCTGACAGCCCTTATAGTTATGTACATAATACATGTGTATGTCAGGCCCGATAATTCACTAGCATTCATGTCTAAGAAATGATTACTTTGAGGATTAATTTGTACCATAAATGACAACATGATGTGTTTCATAACTTTCAGCGCCTTTGAATAACATTCACAACCAGGAATAGTGATCGTGGTTTTGTCTTTAGGTGTATACAAGCTACAATAATTTCACACTGAATTGCCAATAAATGTTTTTAATACCTGTGCTAAAAACAGAAATATTAAACATTTGTTTTCCTATCTTTCCAGGTATGTACAATTTTCTCATTGATCATTGAGTTTTTGCTGAGTCTGACCAAAGAGAAGGTAAGCTATTCTCAGTTACGTCAACGTATACTTAATCACAACGTTTGGAAATGCATATCACATTTTCATGTTATGCTTAATGACTCATCGCATTTATGTAGACTTGGTACATTTGAAAGTGTAATATTTTTATGTTATTAATACATGATCATAATTATTTATAAAGTCACTACGGGATCATTTAATGATCATGATGTTTTCACAGGAGGCGTGAACAATATTTGGCTAATTATATCAGTGGATAATTATATATTTTGTATATGTGTATTTATTACAATGACACCTACTTATTTCCAAGGGAGTTGAGAACTCTGCGTTGCATGTAAATCATGTTGGATGCTTAGTTCCGTGATCACTCATGCGACAATACAGTTATAACAATTTACAGTATCATGTGTATATTGTAATGTTACAACACAACATTTCTTTTAGTAAATTTATACACAAAACACATCAACATACAAAACACACCAACACACCAACACGACATGCACACAATACACAATAGAAATACAGAGATTGGCAGAACAAATATTTAGACAGAACAATTTGAATTGTTACATACAAGAAGGGGTATACACTGTAATATGCATAAAGAATCATACCATAAATTAATGATGCTATTTTAAGAACTTGAAGCATTGAAACAGGATAAATTTACATTGAAAATGAAAGTGATGCCAATAAAAATACAGTTTATACTTTAAGCCATATTACTTGATGACAGACTTTGTACCTTCTTACAAACAAATAAAAAAGCTTATTTAACTAGCAGTGAACACTGGCTAATCTGGACCACTGTCTGAACATTGTCCTTCGACTAATTTGACCCGGATCCTGTCAAACAGCGTGAACTAAGCTGACCGTAAAACGCCCAGTACCTACAACAAAGATAATGACCAGTGAAGATATTTTGGAGTAATTGGGAGTAAACAGCATTCCTTGGCGCAGGTGCGTCCACCTGGCCCTCCATCTATCTGCAACAAGTCTCCATTGCATCAAACAGGTTGAGAAATGGCTGGAGATGTGCTGCTCTGTCCTGTCCAGTGCCGCTATCTATAGGGGGAGCTGTGGTGCGCACCTGCTGTCATGGCTCACTCCACCAGGTGGTCGTATAACCCGTCTCACTTCACAGTGAGCTGGCACCAAAAATACGACACACTTTTGTGTAGAAAAAACCTACCAGAAACTTCTGTCAGCTGATACACGTACACACGTGTGGGTGCTGAGGTCATATTTTTTCATATGAAACACCTTGAAGGGGTTTGAAGGAAACCACACTGTCGGTGTTCTGAAATATGCAGTATTTTTATCGTAACCTAAGCCAGTGAAACTTGGAGTAATAGTAATAATCTTAGATTAGTTCCATAGAGATATCCTTTTGTGTGTACCGTTTTGAAAAGTTATGTTGGTGATTGTGAATTGTCTTATAGCGGTTGTAGAGTTGAAAGTTTGTTTTGTTTTATACTTAAGAGGCTCTTTGGTGATGGCCAATAAAATATCTGTTCTGATTTTCCATTGGTTAATACAAAGGAAAGTGAAAGTATGTTAATTACATTAGCCAGAAGTTTGTTTTGTTTTGTACTGATACTGTGCATTTTTTGTTCTAAAACTAGTTTGCACTTGTGAAATGCTGATTTAGATTATCACTACTGAATTTATGTCAGATTTGTTAAATCCAAATTTATCACTTCAGACATATGCTGATATTAAGACTAGTTCATACCATAATTTATTTTGAGTCATGCATATGGTATTTATTTGATATTGTATTCTTAAGCAAGCATTGTTTAAAACAACAAAATAAAGGATTATATAAAATAGTTTCTAGCCACATCAAGCAGTACCTAGCTTGAACTATGACTGTGACGCAGCGAACATGTCCACATCAAGCAGTACCTAGCTTGAACTATGACTGTGACGCAGCGAACATGTCCACATCAAGCAGTACCTAGCTTGAACTATGACTGTAACGCAGCGAACATGTCCACATCAAGCAGTACCTAGCTTGAACTATGACTGTGACGCAGCGAACATGTCCACATCAAGCAGTACCTAGCTTGAACTATGACTGTGACGCAGCGAACATGTCCACATCAAGCAGTACCTAGCTTGAACTATGACTGTGACGCAGCGAACATGTCCACATCAAGCAGTACCTAGCTTGAACTATGACTGTGACGCAGCGAACATGTCCACATCAAGCAGTACCTAGCTTGAACTATGACTGTAACGCAGCGAACATGTCCACATCAAGCAGTACCTAGCTTGAACTATGACTGTGACGCAGCGAACATGTCCACATCAAGCAGTACCTAGCTTGAACTATGACTGTAACGCAGCGAACATGTCCACATCAAGCAGTACCTAGCTTGAACTATGACTGTAACGCAGCGAACATGTCCACATCAAGCAGTACCTAGCTTGAACTATGACTGTGACGCAGCGAACATGTCCACATCAAGCAGTACCTAGCTTGAACTATGACTGTAACGCAGCGAACATGTCCACATCAAGCAGTACCTAGCTTGAACTATGACTGTACGCAGCGAACATGTCCACATCAAGCAGTACCTAGCTTGAACTATGACTGTAACGCAGCGAACATGTCCACATCAAGCAGTACCTAGCTTGAACTATGACTGTGACGCAGCGAACATGTCCACATCAAGCAGTACCTAGCTTGAACTATGACTGTAACGCAGCGAACATGTCCACATCAAGCAGTACCTAGCTTGAACTATGACTGTAACGCAGCGAACATGTCCACATCAAGCAGTACCTAGCTTGAACTATGACTGTAAGCAGCGAACATGTCCACATCAAGCAGTACCTAGCTTGAACTATGACTGTAACGCAGCGAACATGTCCACATCAAGCAGTACCTAGCTTGAACTATGACTGTGACGAAGCGAACATGTCCACATCAAGCAGTACCTAGCTTGAACTATGACTGTGACGCAGCGAACATGTCCACATCAAGCAGTACCTAGCTTGAACTATGACTGTAACGCAGCGAACATGTCCACATCAAGCAGTACCTAGCTTGAACTATGACTGTGAACGCAGCGAACATGTCCACATCAAGCAGTACCTAGCTTGAACTATGACTGTGACGCAGCGAACATGTCCACATCAAGCAGTACCTAGCTTGAACTATGACTGTGACGCAGCGAACATGTCCACATCAAGCAGTACCTAGCTTGAACTATGACTGTAACGCAGCGAACATGTCCACATCAAGCAGTACCTAGCTTGAACTATGACTGTACGCAGCGAACATGTCCACATCAAGCAGTACCTAGCTTGAACTATGACTGTAACGCAGCGAACATGTCCACATCAAGCAGTACCTAGCTTGAACTATGACTGTAACGCAGCGAACATGTCCACATCAAGCAGTACCTAGCTTGAACTATGACTGTGACGCAGCGAACATGTCCACATCAAGCAGTACCTAGCTTGAACTATGACTGTGACGCAGCGAACATGTCCACATCAAGCAGTACCTAGCTTGAACTGATGACTGTAACGCAGCGAACATGTCCACATCAAGCAGTACCTAGCTTGAACTATGACTGTAACGCAGCGAACATGTCCACATCAAGCAGTACCTAGCTTGAACTATGACTGTAACGCAGCGAACATGTCCACATCAAGCAGTACCTAGCTTGAACTATGACTGTAACGCAGCGAACATGTCCACATCAAGCAGTACCTAGCTTGAACTATGACTGTAACGCAGCGAACATGTCCACATCAAGCAGTACCTAGCTTGAACTATGACTGTGACGAAGCGAACATGTCCACATCAAGCAGTACCTAGCTTGAACTATGACTGTAACGCAGCGAACATGTCCACATCAAGCAGTACCTAGCTTGAACTATGACTGTAACGCAGCGAACATGTCCACATCAAGCAGTACCTAGCTTGAACTATGACTGTAACGCAGCGAACATGTCCACATCAAGCAGTACCTAGCTTGAACTATGACTGTAACGCAGCGAACATGTCCACATCAAGCAGTACCTAGCTTGAACTATGACTGTAACGCAGCGAACATGTCCACATCAAGCAGTACCTAGCTTGAACTATGACTGTAACGCAGCGAACATGTCCACATCAAGCAGTACCTAGCTTGAACTATGACTGTAACGCAGCGAACATGTCCA